>PVJH01004216.1:0-128974 GCA_004026705.1 Nesogale talazaci
TATCAAGTGTCCCCATGTGCTGTATTTGCCTTTGCATATGCCTTCTAGTGGGTATTTATTATTGAACAAATCACAGGATGAAAGACCAAACATATGAATTTCTGGGAATCGTAATCAGAAGTAATGACCTGAACAATTTTGTTTATACTTATTCCTTCTATGAGAATGCCCTTACTGATATTATATATTATTTGTTTTACAAAATATACAAGTTCATATAAAAGAACAAGTTGTATTCAGTGAAGAGATATCACACAGATATGAGGAGAGAGAAATTAATCTCAATGGTATTCTGTCATGTATAAGTCCTCTCTCCATGATGTCCTCCCCCTATCAAAAAAAATTGGCTTGAGTTGAGTTGATATTTTATCATAAGGAATTTATTTTTGTCAACAGGATATTCCTGTTATTTTCAAATCTTGTAGTTTCCACAACAGGATTTTAGGTCACTGAAATGAAATGGGAGCAGCAGTGATACTAATCTATGGACATGCAAATGTGAGAGAAAAATACAGACAAAAATCTGCTTTAAAAAAGCAAGGCTGCCTTCATGAACTTCCTGAAGTTCTTCTCATTCAAAAAATAATGATCTTATATTCTGTTCAGATACCCTGCTACAGTTACTAATGTCTTAACTTAAAGACTTCTGCAGTTTCAAGCTATCAAAAGTTTCTCTTTCTGAGGATATGCTAGTTTGTCTATGATATGTTAGTTTGTCTATTCATTCTTCCCCTACCCTCACCCCCACCCTTTCTGTAAAGAAAACTTGCCTATGCCCTGGGATGAGAACAATTTTTCAAAGACACTGAGAACTCCAGAGCGTGATATGTACACAATCTGGGTGGTACCATCTACTCTTCCGTGATCAGCTCTGAACAAGTGCTGGGCTGTTCCCCAGATTCACGGGGGGCCGGGGATTGATGTGTGCGGAGAGAGCTCGGGAGAAATCACTTCCTCTCAATCCAACACCCGCTGGAAGCTTCTGCTGCCTGATCTCAGTACAAACGAACCCATCTCACGACGGGGTTTGATTACGCGTGAAATGTACAGCACACTCACAACATTCGGGACGAAGGAAAGGAAGGACAAGAGCATCTCAGAAAACCCAGCGTGAACATGAGAGCTGCGCACAGACGTGGGTTCGGTGTACCTGCACCGCTATTCCAGAACTGTGTGACTTAGGGCAAGCCAGTCACCACAGAGGCCTTCCTCCCTCCAGGCGTCTGTAAAACAGGAATGAACTCTATTTTCCTACGTCCATTGTGAGGAACGAGGGAGCTAGTGCTGTGACAGCGCTCAGCACAGTGCACATGACCTGGTCAGGGCTTGGCCAAAGAAGGCTGTTGACATTCACGTCAGCATTTACCTTGGCCTCATTACTTTGTGGGATCAATGGAAGATCTCCTCGGGTAGGGAAATCATGCGCGGTATTTAGTCACGTTCATAGTCTGTTTCATACGGAACCCAAACATTTGCTTAATTGCAATGAGTTTTGAAACTGCAAGTTTACCAGAAGCTTCAATTCATAGCGTTACCATGCTAAGCGACTGTCTAATGTCAAAAGTGGTTCGCCACTTTCAGAGCAGTGCCTTAAATATGAAAGCTCTCTGTCCACTCTGGGTCCTCTCAAAGAAAGCTATCCAGTGTTTTCAAAGTGTGTTCGAAATCTCCAATTTGGTTCTGCCAAGAGAACCCAACTTTGTCGTGACTGAATCTTACAGATTCAAATCCACAGACCATTCCCAAAGTTGCCCACCGCCATCGAGTGGATTTGACTAACACTGCCTCTGCCTGGGGCTCGGCGGCTCTGTGAGGCTTTGTGGGAGCACACAGCTTTCTGCTTTCCTCATCTGCACAGAGGTACTGTGCTTCTTCATTCTGTCTGTACCATTCCAAAGAGGAAGTGGTGTTCCTAAAGGAGTTTGGGATCACAGACAAAGGACCACTCCCTACATGGGAGAAAATAATGTAAAAATGAAAGAAATAGGGAGAAACAAAGTAAAGAAACTAATAATGAGTGCTATTTGCTAAAATAGCAATCTGCTGCCATTAAGTCCATTCTCACACATAGTGACGATATAGGACAGTGGTTCTCAACCTGTGGGTTGTGACCCCTTCAAGGGGCAAACAATCCTTTCATAGGGATCACTCAATTCATAACAGTAGCAAGATTACAGTTACGAAGCAGCAACGAGAATTAATTTTTTGTTGGGATGGGGGTCACCACAACATGAGGAACTGTGTTAAAGAGTCACAACATTAGGAAGGTTGAGAATCACTACTATAGGGTTTATGGGGCTGTTTAAATCTTTACGGGAGCAGACAGCCTCAATTTTCTCTATGGGGGGTGGTGGTGGATTTGAACCACTGACCCTGTGGCTAGCAGTCCAATGCTTAGCGCACCATTCAGAGAAGGCCTGATGACTGCTGTTTGGAAGGGTAGTGTGAGCACACACAATATTAGTGCCCTTCTCCACTTTGACCAAGTTGCTATTTTCAAAGCTATTTCACTGTACTTTGAATTAATAATAATAATAATAGCAAAATCTTCAGAAGGTGATGCTGTTTTGCTGAAGGTTCTTACTGTGCTATTACTATCTGATCAGCAGTAAATGCCACCTTCAATATTTTTCTCCTTTCCTCTTCAGCAAAAATGCCCCAGGTCTTTTTTATGTGTCTTTATTATTTCTATAAAATTCTAAAGATCAACTGGTGTTCCCAAATGCATTTTAGATTGTTTACAATGACATACTTTACATGAGAGAAAATAATTTTTAAATGAAAGAAACTGGAGCAAAATAAGAAAACTGAGATTGAACTAGGGTTCCATTTGCTAAAAATACGCTACCTTCAGTCTCCTTTGTTCTCTCTTCTAGCTGTATGTGTGTGTGTGTGCAAGTGTGCATGCACACACACACAGTCATTCAAGAGAAGCACAATTCTTTCCAATATGACAGCAGCTTGATATCCTGTAATGGATGATGTTCTTGACTTTACCATCTTGGAAAACCCGGCCTTGATTTTCACATGCCTGCTAATTGATTTAGCATGCAGTTATACAGCAAGAACTATATGCTTTTTTGCTAAGCTCTAAGTCTACAGTGATACAGCTTCTCCTGAGTTGGTGGAGATCAGAGTCTCATGGAGGAGCAACTGCTGCCAAATCTGAATGCAATGTGTTCATTGCGATAACGTGGCCACCTGGCCCGTGGCAGGAGCCCAGAGGAAGGAGTGAGTAACTCTGCAGGGGAGTGGGATAATGAAATTGTATTTGTTAAGAAAGAAGTGAGACGAGAATTGAGGGTCACATTTGTTACTTCAATGGACTGATATGAAAATAAATTGGACAGTGTTGAGAGAGCCATACTCCTTTTCCCGTACAATAACAAGGAAAGGGCATTACTCAAAAATTTCTCAGCTTTGTTTCCTGTTAGTCCAGGAATCATCTGTGCTCTTAAAAAGGGAAACATGGTTTAAGATTTTCAGGAAGATAGCACAATTATGATTAATCTCTGTTCCTCTGGGGCTATAAAGCTTTCAAGGTCAAGGATTTGTGAATGTGTTTTGGTTGGCTGGTTGCGGAGGGGAAGACACTATGAATTCTTAATTACACAGAATTAGAATACAGATTTGATTGACCCAAAGTCCGTGATCTATGAATTTTACTAACTTTAAGAGAAGGACCTAGAAAGAAAGAGAGACACATCATTTCATAACTCATACATCTGGAGACAATTATGGAAGAAAGTCCGAAGGAGCTACCATGGAGCAATTAAAAAAAAAAAAAAGACAATCCAGGAACCACAACTTCTTCAGGAAGTCGGGAGCTACAAAGAAAATGCTCTTTTCTCAGGAACCTTCAAGTGAGTGACAAAGAGAAGATGTGACCCATGAGATCAAAGTTAACTAGAGGGAGTGCGGCTAAGGAAGAGAAGCGCAGAGTAAGGTAAGGTCATTCATGATCCTCCTGGAGAAATGTTCTTTGATTGACCTGTAAGTATTCCGTGTGGCTCTGTGGTTACACACTCTGCCACTGACTGAGAGGCCCTTAATGTGAACCTATCAGCTCTTTTACAGAAGAAAGCTTTGTAGAGATTTACAGCCTTGGGTTCCCTATGGAGTAGTTCTATTTTGTCCGGTAGGGTTGCTCGAGTCAAAACAGATTCCCTGGCCATGGCTTTGGCCAGTCTATGATGCAAGCCAAAATTGCTGTCTTGAAGTGCATGTTATAGACTGAGTAGTGTTCTCCCAAAATATGTGTTGGAATGCTAACTTTTGTACCTGTGAATATAATCTTATTTGGAAATAGACCTTTCTGTATTTTATTGGTGAAGGCCATTGTAGGTCACCCTCAACCTAATCACTTCTGTTATAAAATGAGCAGATTAGACAACGAGGTGCACACACGCTGGAAAAGACAGGTACCAAGCATGAAGATCATTAAGGAACACCCGAGGCTACCTACAAGCATGGATTTCATAAAGGTGTGATCTTGTTTTGGACTCTCAGCCTCCAGAATGCTGAGAAAATACATTTCTGTCCTTTAAAGCCACCCACTTAAATTATCTATGTGATAACAGCACTAACTGACTAAGACACTACCTTTTGAGTACTAACTAAGGGGACCTAGTGGCAAGGGCAGCAGTCTGAAACCAAGTGCTGCTCAGTAGAAAGTCAAAGCTTTCTACTACCTTAAAGAATTTTAGGGTCAGAAACCCACAGAGGCACTCCCACCTTGTTTTAAGAAGTCACTGTGACTCAAAATCGACTGAATGGTGGAGAGTTTGGAATAGGGTTATTATATTCTTGGAACTGTGTATGACTCTAGGGGTCGTGCAACAAATAACCATGGCAGCAAAAATGCCCTTTCCTTTACCAGGCGGTGCCCAACTCTCAGAAAAAAATAGTGTCTGAGGTCTTAAAGGCTTGCCTTAAAACAAGAAGGCATCTAAATGAGATGTCAGGTAAGTCCACATGTAAAAAGCACACCAGCCTGTTGGATCAAAGATTGATGAATAATATAATCCATGATCAGAGGGAGGAGGATTGCATTGGAATTTAAATTTTCAGCACCCCGTGTGTAGAAGGCTAGGGGTGGCAATGAGAGCCAAAAGCCCAATTGAAAAGACATCCCAAATTTAAGCTTCCATTGAATTCCTATGATCATTAGCCAAAAATGTAGATAATCTTGCCTTCAAGCAGAGTGCCCTGAAAAGTAGATTACCTCCACTTGTTTCCTGCCAGCCCACGGAGTGGCAGTCTCTCTCAGGAGCAAGCCTGGGTGTGTCCTTGCGGGAAAGAACCGAGTGCCAAGTCCTCATGACTCATGCTTTATCAATCCTCTCCTGACTGCCATGGTCAGAAGGGCCTGGGCCAATCCTATGAGCTCTTCTATCTAATATAATGTCTCAATCATAGCCTGGTTCTCGCGTCTGTAATCCTGCCTGTATCTGTGATGACATGATCTGCCATAAATCATGAATTTGTGACAGCTTTTTTTTTGGTGGTTGTTGTTCTATAACTTATTTAACTAGAGGCATGGACTGTGAATCCATGCACACCATTATAACTTCAGGCCAAGTTCATCTCTCCTCCGAATGATGTATTTCTGTCTTTGTGTTGTCTTTGTCCCTATAAAGATTTAATAGTCTCCTTATATTAAAAATACTAATTTTTTAATGAAATACTAGGGGATGCACCTCTGCTGTGATTTCTTTAAATATTTTAATTAATTTTGTTGTTGTTGTTGAGAATTTACACAACAAAACATGCATCAATTCCAGTTTGTAGAATGACAATGCAGTGACAGTGATGACAGTCTCCAAGTTGGGTGGCCTTTCTCAGACTTCTTTCCTGGGCTAACTCTTGCCTGCTAACAGAAATTCATTGCTCCATAAAGGTCTAATCTTCCAAGCAGCTCTTATCAATTTGATCTGATAGAGATAGAACGTAAAAGCATATAATGCTGTAAGCAGATATCCCTTATTAGTTAAGCTAGCTATTGCTCGAGTAGGGGATACTTTTGTTTTGAGGTTTAAAGAAAAGTACAGGGCTATAGTTTTGCAGATTTGATACTGATTTTACATGTTTGTTATTTTTTCTCAATCTTATCTCTTCCTGAAATAAAGTTATGAGATACTTAAAAGGTATTTAATTTAACATGATAAATTTCATTTTAGCTTTACCTCAATAAATACATTTTTAAAATGTCTCTTACTACACTTGGAATTTAATACAGATACAAGAAATTAAAAAAATAGAAATCTATCGGTAAATACAAGTATATACTCCATCTGATGGTGATCATGCCATGACCGAAGATAAAATAAGAAGTCATAAGGAGTTGCTCATTTTATGTGAAATGGTCAGTGAGAGAGAATGTCTTTTATTAAGAGAAGAACACTTATTTTCTACAACTAGTCAGTGAGTTAGATTACCAAGGTCTCTTTCAAAACAACAGGGAAAGATGTAGCAAATTAACAGTTGGTGTTCTTATGAATGCTGTTGCTGTTCCAAACAAATGTAAGCTTACCCCACGATTGGGGAAATAGCAGCAGGCAATACCTCACCAACTGAAGAAAATGATCTCACTACTTCATTCAAGACCTGCTACGATGTCCCAGGCCCTTTATGCATCCAAATTAGTTATATTTAATTAGTTGTCCATGTTTTTGTCTGCAGCAACAGGAGGAAGAAATCTGGAAATCTCACTGGCAGGCCAGCACAGGACTATTATCAATAAAATAATTGCAGTGGGATACCCGAGGAATCTGTACATTTTTCATTCAAAAGTAATAAGAATACACTGGTGATTCAAACGTTAAATTTGGCTCAGACTGACTACTCCCACCCCTACCCCTCTTATTAGTGTCTATTTCACTTGACCAGAGTCATTTTACCTACAAGGTGGCCAGTTCAATACCACTAATGACTCCATGAAAGCAAATAAACAAACGAGAAGCTTTCTGCTCCTGTAAAGATGGGCGGCACTGGAAAACCTACACCAGGTCTTTATGCGTTAGAATGGGCTGGGTGACAAGGGGTGGGTATTCTTTCAATCCAAATATATTTGCCTAAACATCAGCTCTCCAGTCATTGCCTGACAGAAAAAAATGTTCTGCAATTCTGAATCAAAATAGAGGGCAATCGTTGTTCATGAGCTGCCACTTAGTGTGGCACACACGTTGTGTCTTACTGAATTTAGTGTACTTATTCTGAATGGACTGCCTGGTCCCAGATAGACTACCATAAAAAACCCAAATTAAACTCTAAAAATGGCTGGACTAATGTGTTGTAATCTAAAATGTAAAAAGTTCACATAGCCAAGACTTCAGGTTGAAAGACTACAGCAAAATGCCTGAGCCAGCCTATCATGCGCTTATATGATAGAGCAGTAAATCCAACAAATCTGTGGCACACATGAATTTGGGGAATCAGATCCAGGTCAATGCTATACATGTGAAATATGAGTTAGAAGAGAAATGGAAAATCCTAAACACTCTACCTCCCAGATAAATCCAATTTCCATCCTCTACTATCATTATAAGTGATATCAAGTTGATGGTTATGCGTTTGAGTTTTAACATCATTATCATCTCAGAATCATCTCTGGATGAATAATACATGAAAATTAATTCTGCGCTACTCATTACTAATTTAGAATACACAACAAACCATTAACATTTTTCTTATGTAGTAAGTTATCACCATTATTCTGTACACGTCATAAATATAAAACAAACTTTCTACTTTAAAAAATTGGTTTTCCCAACTCAATCTGCTCCCTACATTTTCCATGTTTCACTCCTAGATTGCTCAAATAATTTAATAAGGCATGTTGCTCTATGATAGATAAAACGTTAAGGATAATTTAATTATGGCTTTCTACTCAGGATCCTGAGGGGTGTCATTTTAATTCTCAGGTAATTGAGAAGGATTTCACAGTTTCCTTTAAAATTATTCTTAAAGTTCTAAACCATATTACTCTTAAAACTATTCTCACTAATTTTAATAATTGGGAATTGATTCATAATAATTATCATTTTCTAATGGAAAAGACAATACTGTATTATTGCAAAGATTGCAATGTGAAATTCACACCAAAAAGCCTGTCTCTTCATTATTATTTCACTGCCATCATTTACCAGAGGGAAATAATGAGAATTGCTGGAAATTTCTCTAAATAAAATACTGTCATGAGTATTGACAAAATGTTGAAGATGCAAACTGTTATAACATGTATGTGTGATTTTCATTTATTTAAATTTATTTAATTCCATTTATCTTGATCATGATGTTAAAATATGTAACTTCAAACCTCATCTTCCTGCATAAGACCCTGATTATTACAGTACATTGGAAGGTAAACAGTGTAGGATTTGTAAAACGAGGTGGTGGAAAAAAGGCTACAATTCTCTTTGCATGTCAAGGATATGAAATAGCCAGCTTAAAAAATGAAGTTCATAAAGAAAGAGTTTTATTTTGTTTTCTGAGAGAGGGTGAACCCATACAAGGGAGGGGAATGGCGTTAGCATGCCAGGATCCAAGCATTTGTCCAGCAGGATCTCTGAGAAGGCTCAAGAAGCATCAGCAGAGAGAATATGAAGGTGTTTCTGAGTGCTACAACACTGTGAAGATAATAAGCAAAAGGCAAAGGAAATAGCCAATTTATGACAATACCAGTTCATTAAACAGTCAAGTACATTCCTTCCTCCTTTTCCTTTCTTCTCTTCCCTTGTCATGTTCCAATTCTGAAAAGCCAGTCTACCCACTGATGCCTACTGCCCCGTCGGGTTTGAAAGGCTGGAGATCTTTGTAGGAGCAGCCAGCCTTAACGTTCTCCTGCAGCGACTGGTGGATTTGAACCAGTTCCCTTGTGGCTAGCCTCCCAGTGTTCACCTGACAGAGCCACCAGATAAGCTAGCAGAGGAGAAATGGGGCAGGGAAGGAAAAAGACGGCTCTTCATATATTCAACATCGCAGCCTCGTTCGTATATGCAGCTGGGCGAGAACGATAGTTCTAAGGGAATAAAATGAGCGATGCTGGGATTTCCACCCACCCCTCATCTGTCAGTATGTGATGCTCTGGTGTGTTGCTTTGATGTTGGTTTCTCAAGAGCTGGACAAGTTTCAGGGAAACTTCTAGATTAAGACATACTGAGAAGAAGCACCTGGGAATATGCATCTGGAAAACTTGGTGGATGAAAATCTCATGAATAGCAACAGAACACTGTCTGAAATGATGCTTGAAGATGAGGTTTGAAGTCACATAAAATGGCGTAGAGAAAGAGCTTTCTCCTCAATGTGGAGTTGACCTACTGACATAAAGGAATCCTCATTTGCTGGTGAAGCATGATGCAAAATGGCATGAAATAGCTGCAAACATCCATTCATAATTGAAACATGGAAGGTATGAAGTATGTATCAAGACACAGCAGAAGTCATTGAAAAATGAAATGGGAGGCTTGAAGATGACAAGCTTGCTTTATGACAGTGAAGAGGATTTGAAACTCTTACTGAAAATCAAAGGCTATATGGAGACTTCACTATTAATTATACCTCAAAATAAAGATTCACAAAAATATTCACAACTGGAACAATAAGCAATATCAAGAGACACTGGATATACTTCAACTGTTAAGGATTTCATAACTTGTTTATGTAATCTATGCCCATGGAAGTAGCAGCCAAGAAAGGAGATGATGGGTTGCTCTGGGTACATCTGCTGCAAAATATCTCTTTGAATGATTAAAATACAAATATATCACTTTGAGAACTAAAGTGGCGCTGATGTAGACCATGATATTTTCAGTCATCTTATCATGTGTGAAAAAAGCTAGACAATGAATAAAGAAGACTGAAGGAAAATCAATGTATTCAGGTAACAGTTTGGCAAAGTATTGAAAATAGCACGACGACCCAAAAACCAAACTCACTACCATCCAGTCAATTCTGATTAATAGTGATAACCAAAAGAACAAATGCATGTATCTTGGAGTGAGTACAGAAAGGCATGTCTTTCAAAGGGAAGATGAAAATACTGTTCTCATGTACTTGAATGAGTTGCAGGAGGGATCAATTCCTGGGGAAAGATATTCTGTTGGTAAAGTGGATAGCAAAGGGGATGGAATATTCTTAGTAAAATGGACTGACTCACAAATTGGCTCCAGCAACCACCCCAAGCAGCAGTGCTTTATCAGGCTGGTCCAGGTCGAAACTGTAGTTCATGTTGCTGTACCTGGGCCAATATGTGTCAGAAGCAAACTAAAAGGCACCTAAATGATAGCAATGGGCTTTTAAATAATCAAGATGAAAAAGAAACAAACTCAACTTATTATTTAATGTAGTGACAGATTGTTCTAGCTCCTAAAAATGAACTGATTGCCATGAGATTTGCCTACATTGGCTCTGTATATTGAATAAATGGCAAACAAAGAGTGAGAAGTAAGAGAGTATTGCTTTAGAATTCGTTTTTATAAATTATAGCATATTAGCCATATTGATTTATGATCAACTTTTATAAATTATAACATATTAGTAAAAGTAATCGTGACTACTAGTCACAATTAATAGCCTTATTTATTGAGAACAGTGTATATCGAGACTGAATCATCTATTTCAATCATGATTCATTTTTTTTTTTAGGCATCACTGCCCTCTGGCGGTCATGGCAGCTACCCAGCGCTGCTCCTGAGAGCCGCCTGCTGGATTTGAACCACCAAGCCCACGGGTTGCAGTCCCGCACTCAACCACTTACACCACCAGGACTCAGCCCTCCAGCATGATACTTAAAAGAAAATTAAATGTACTAGGTGACATTGTCTAAGAAGTATAAGTCTGTGGATTGCTTCATGGCTTACATGGCCTATCATCTATCTATCTATCTATCTATCTATCTATCTATCTATCTATCTATCTATCTATTTATGACAACACTGCCCTCTGGAGGGAGTAGGAGGCCCAGCCTTGCTCCTGGAGAGATCCTGCTGGATTTGAACTGCCCACCCTGTGGGTTGCTGTCCCGTACTTAACCACTACGCCACTGGGGCTCAGCCTACATGGCCCTTCATATAGCTCATACCTTTTTACATACAGAGCAGTTATTGGTAGCTTCTAATAAAGATAAGACAGTTGTGGTAAAAAAAAATTGCTCACAATACCTACATGTGAAACTAGAGTTCAAATCCACCATATCCTTGAATTCTGCAGTCAGTTCTATTTATAGTCTACCATGTCACCAAGTTTTGATTAATGAAGTCTAATATAGATCTTTCTCATATCGAATTCTGCTAAAAGCAATTTGTTCAAAGATAAGATCCTTCTTGGATCTTTTCAAGAGTATCTCCTTTTACAGACTTCACTTCGGATGATTTCACTTATTTTCTAGCCTAAAAATCTGTAAGTAAGTATACTGATTAGAAATAGACTATATTTTAAAAAGTTAAATGCTTGCCAACTTACTGAGGTGCATATCTAGTACAACCAGAATGTTTCTCAGAAGGAAGGATGGACACTGTAGCAGGAGGGACCAATGCCTGGAGGAAGACCTCATGCTTGCTAGAGTTAAAGGGCAGGGGAAAAGTAAAGGCCCTCAACAAGACGGTTGCTACAGCGGCTGCAACGATGGACTCAGACATAGCACTGAGCAGCAGGATGGTGCATATTAGGCTGTGCTTCACTGTGCCATCCAATGTGCTATGTGTTGGAACCAATTCAATGGTACCTAACAATAACAGAAAGTATTAGTTGGGACACCCTCCTCCCCCCAAAAGCCCAAGACAAGTAATACTTTGGATTCAGCCAAGTACAAGTAATACTTTGCTTTTATAAAGTATCAATCCACTGATAACATTCTGGCTACTGGACGATTTCTAGTTGAAACCATTTGCTCTGGCTTTTCCTACGCCCATTTGAAGCTTTGCTCAAGCAAGGTCACATGTGTGGCATGTCCTTTTCTACTTCCCTTCTAGCCCATGAAGTGTTCTCATCAGTTAATCTGGGGCTAAAATACCATTCCCATGTCAAATGTTTCTCTGCCCACCTCACCACCATTTCCCCTTTACTGGAATTTTTAAAGCAGTAATGATGGATGGATCTCTACTGATGTCTTACTGTATTAATGTCTTCTTTATCCAAACAGACTATAAATTTTTCAGAAGTAAGACTTTACGTGTGTGTGTGTATTTTAATCTAGCTGGATGCTAAATATACTGGCATGCACAAAAGGCTCAAGAAACATTACTTGTTTGATCTTTATAGGCAGCATTTAAGTGAGATTTCAAAAGGAAAAGTCCATTTATTTTTTATTTGAAAATATTAAAATAACAATATCAAAGAAAGCGTAATTGCCATGGTAGTTAGGAGGTCTTCCATTTCTCTGACATCTCTATTTTCACTCACCTGCTTCGATGACAGAGTCTATGACTATTTTCTCTTCAGATATTGTACAAAGCAAACAAGAGCTTGAAAGCAATCCACTGCTGAATTATTCAAAATTTAGAAATGAAAAAGAATGGTAATAATTATACTGAATAATTAACAAAAATATGAGGGATTGTTACTTAAAAATCTGACTTTCTACCTGTGATAAGTATTGCAATCTTTGTATCTGAAATCTTTAAACTTTTATCATCTTTCTTTGCCTGCTTTGAGTGTATGTTAAATTTCATGAATATTAAAAACAAGATTGACTTTGAGAAAAGCTAAAATATTTGTAAATCACTAGAGACATGATGAATCATTACTGATATGATCATTTTATGATGATCAGGCTTTTAAAGAAACATGAAGCAGAATAGAAATGGTATGTAAAAGGGGTGACATTTAAGCACAGACCTTTACAAAGTAAGCATGCCAGTTAATGTCTCAAGGAAGAACATTCTGGACAGAAGGAATAATTTATGCAAAAGCTTTGGAAGAGAGATATTTATAGAAATACCTATGACATAAATACTGCAACAAAGTGCTAAACACTCTTCTAAGTGGTATCATTAAGTGACCCATTTAATCCTCACAAGAGGATTAAGCCCCCTGAGAGGTACATACTTGTACTTATCAACACATCTTACAAATGAGGGGACCAAAGCATTGCTAGACTAAGTAACATGTTCAAAGTGAAGCCCCAGGAAGAGGCAGACCTAGAGATTTGAAACAGGTAGTCATTCTGGTTCTAGTGTCCTTTCTCAACCCACTAAGCACCACCTTCTTTAAGCACAAGGGGCTGCTGAGGCTAAGCAAGTACTGTCATTTTCATAGAACTTCTAACAAGAGATCACAGAGCTATAATATTTCAAGAGAGCCTTACTTTAAAAATTTAAGATTTATCAGATTGAACTGAGATAAAAGTCTGTTGGAATCACTTCCAACCCATAGCAACACTGAGGGGAGTGGAAATGTCCCATAGGATTTCCAACGTGAACATATTTCCGAAGGCAGATGGCCACATCTTTTTCCCAGGAGTGGTTGGTGGACCCACATTGTTGATCTTCTCACTCACAGCCAAGGGTTTTAGGTGCTGCACCACCAGAGCTCTTTGAACCAATGTTATATTGAATAAAGTCAGCGAGATCCTTCAGGCAGAAAAAAGAGCACAGATAGGTTTGTGTCCAGGTTATGGACATTTCTACCACCAATGTAGCCAAGAACACATCACGGATTGACTTCCTTGACTTCATCTGAATGAAGAAAACAGAGATGGAACTTTGCCTCTTCTCATCAGAGTTACATCTGGTTTTCCCAGATGGTGAACAGGAAATTGCAGAGCCACACTGATCTGTGAATGAAGCCACCATACAAGGCTCAGGCTGTTGCTGAGCAAACATTAATAAAAATATTTGGGGTTACTACAGCTCAAACTATAGCTTGTTTGTTCTCTTGGGAAGAGGGGGGAAAGCCAGCAATCAGGTTTTAAGGAGATCAGTAAAGAACTGGAGCCCAACAGTAAAGCCTTTCATAGCTCAGAATCACGTGTAAAACCTTCACAGAGGCTGCTCTCTACGGTGCCTCGCATTTATGGGTGCACGAGCAGAAGTTGCTCAAAGCCTCAATGTACATACTTTTAAAACAGCATAAAAAAAAACAAGATAGAGGGTTTGCTAATGGGTAGAGTATGATTTTTTAAATACTGTCATATTTTCTTATATTGCTATTTTATTCCTATGATATCTTGATTTATGAGAACTCTCTGAAATGTGGCTAAAATTAAAAAAAGGTATCATTTCTAAGCACCATAATACTGGTACTAATCTCTAGTAAGAGATGGCAGTCATGTCTCCAAGCATCCAAATGGAAAGTTCGTGATAAAAAAGGCGATATCTTTTGTGAATCTGTAGAAACAACAAGTAAAATAAGGTTTCCTGGGGTGTGTGAGAAAGGAAGTTCACAGTGGAAGAAAATGTTTTGAAATGGATATTGGAAGCAGTTGTACAACACTGGTTAATATGATTGAACTATGGAATGATATGAGGTCTGCATTAGCTTCTAATACAATGGATGGCAAACATAATGATGCTGGCTTAGATTTTAATTAAATAAAGATTTCTGAAATACAAAAAGTGTAATTTTTAAAATAAATACCGTGATATTTAATAAATTCATTATCATTCATGATGTATCACAAGAGTATCACACTTTCTTTTTCAATTTAAAACAAAACTAAGGATTTCCACTAGCAAAGATCCCTCTGTTCATAATGCATTAACTGATAATATAGATCAAGAAGAGCTTAGAAGGTCTTGAACAGGATAAGCAATACCATATAGAGAAACATTCATTAGAATGTGGGTGAACCAGTACAATTGGCCAAATCTAAATTTAAAATATTTCTGAAGCATTGCTACAATTTTCACACAGTTTCATTCTTGAAATATAAATTTGATTTTATCACATTAAAAAAGAAGACAATGTTGACTATAAATCCTCAATTGTCCTATCTGAACTGAAATTCTACTCAAGTTCACTATGACATGGTTTCCATATTGAGTCTACTGACAGAGACATCCTGTGGTCATGGACTTTGTATTTAGTATTTGTGGTGGTCATGTGCTTATGTTAATTTCATGATTGAAATGTAGGGGTGGAGTCTAGCCTGTTAATCTGGAGATAGCCATTGAGTAGCCAATGAGGTCTCTGTGTGGGCATGACTTCCTCTTGAGACTTCTGCGAAATCTCACGATATTTCCCTCGTGAAGGTGAGAATCTATCGTCCCCAGTTGTTGGGAGTTAGTCTCAGAGACAACGAATCATGGACAAGACAAGATGGCAGTATCTGAGGATCCGGAGAAGCCACATGGCTTTTGCCCTGATGGAGCCAGACCTCTGAAGCTGGAGAAGCCACGTGGAGACCCCTGCCAGCGATGAGCTGCTTCTGCCACCACTGGATGCTATTGATGGACCCTGAGCCCTGGAAGCGAGGAGCCATGGGGAGACCCCTGCCAGTGCCAGGATTATGCACCCACTGACCTGTGACTTCATGAATCGGAAGGAGACATTATAGACTGGTATTCAGAATAAGGGCTAATATCAAACTTAGGACTTTGAACTGGACTAGGTTGGGATGCTTTCTCAGTGTTCCATTCCTTTTGTATATAAACCCTTTCCTTATATCCATATGTGTGTCTATGAAATTTGTTCCTCTAGTCTACCCGGACTAACACAGTATTACTAAACTCCATCTTATATAATTACTGCTAAAGGGACTCTTAATTGTGAGTGATAATAATAGGTGGAATCAATGGACCAAATGATCTCAAATTACAAATGAATATAAAATATTTATGTTAGCATGACATTGTCATTAATCTTCAACTTAGATCACTGTTTCCCAAAGTGGGTGGGTAATACTTCCCCCTGGGGAACACTGGAATGATCCAGGGGGGCTGCAGCACTAGATAGCTGTATTTTATTCTTGATAATGGGTTGTAGTACAAAACTTTTTAATTACCAGAGGAGTGCAGAATAATTTTTATTTGATTTTTTTTTTCTGAAAATGGGACAGTGACCAAATAAGACTGGGAGCCTATGACTTAGGTTAAGACTACACTAGCTCTAGTCACTATAAACTAAACTTAATTCACTGACTTCAAGTCAATGTCAAAGTTGGAAATTTAGGATTCTGTTATGTAAGCTGACATCGCCAGCACACATCTCCATAAAACAATACACACATAAAAAATTAAGAATGAGATGTGTCATTGTGGCTGCTGTTAGGTGCCACCCTATGAACAACAGAACAAAACATGGTCCAATTCCACACTATCTTCACAATCACTACTACATTGGAGCTCATTCTTGCAGCCCCAATCAATCCATCTTCTCTAGGGCAGGCGTTCTCAGCCTTCCAAATGCAGCCACCCTTTACTTCATATAGGTCCTCATGGTGTGGCATCCCCCAAACCATAACGCTAATTTTGTTGCTATTTCCTAACTATAATTTTGCTACTGCTATGAATTGAACAACCCCTGTGAAAGGACCATTAGACCTCCAAGGGGACTCAACCCACAGGTTGAGAACCGCTGCTCTAGGGTCTTCCTCTATTCCCCTACCTTCTACATTAGCAAGCATGATGTCATTTTCCAGGGACTGGTCTCTCTTGATAACATGCTTGTGGCAGTCATGTACTTGTGTGTCAATTTCATGAATGGGAGTCTAGGGGTGGAGCCTAGCCTGTCAATCTGCAGAGAGTCAATGAGGCCTCTGTGTAGGCATGGCTTTTACCTGAGAATTCTGGCAAGTCTCGTGGTAGTTCCCAACTGGAGAAGAGAGACTTGATTCAGTCTCTTGGAGACAGTCTACCGACAAGAAAAGATGGCATCATGCAAGGAACTGGAGGAGCCGGAGGAGCCACATGGGCTTGCCCTTATGGAACCAGACCTCTGGGGCCAGAAAAGTCACACAGAGACCCCTGCCAGCATTGAGATCCTTCTATCACTAATGGATACTGCTGATGAACCCTGACCTGGAAATGAGGAGCCATGGGAAGACCCCTGCCAGCGCTGAGATACTTCTACTACCGCTGGATGCACACAACTCTGCACTCACTGACCTGTCATTGTCCTGGTGTCATTGTGCGTGCTTCGTGAGTTGAAAGGAGACTATGGACATATGGGCTAATATCAGACATTTGACCTTGGACAGGACTGGATTGGGAGGCTTTCTCAATGTTCCATTTCTCTTGAATAAAAACTTTTTCTTTATACCTATGTGCGTGCTTATGGATTTGTTTCTCTAATCTACCCAGACAAACACAATGCTCAAAGTACATGAGATGAAGCAGTACAAGGCATTTCCAATACGCTTTGCCAACCACAATCTAAACACATCAATTCTTCTGCCTCGCTTATTCATCATCTTGCTTTCTATTCAGAACAAAATCTTGTGAAGGAAATTAAGGAAGTAAAATTATTGCAATTGCAAAATTGCAATTTAATGAATAAGGGGCAATTGACAATAACATTGCTGGGTCAGTTGGACCTTGGTTCTCAACAGGACACCTTTGTTCTTTAACAGTTTAAAAAAATTCTTGTATAGAAGATTTTTCCAATGCAGTGTGGTTTTTAATTTCTTAACTGTTACTTCCTTTTTGGATGCAAGTGAAGTAAAATCTTTTACAATTTTAATCTCTATTTATCATGACATTGTCTACTGGTCCACTCGTGAGGATTTCAGGTTTTTTTAAAAAATATTAAACTGCAACCCATACTGCATATTGCCATCTTTAATTTTCATTTAGTAAATGAAAATTCCTTCTTGCTTTCAGCATGTATGGCTGTGTGACAGCATGGCAGTTTTCATTAATAAGCCTTCCTCCAAGACTAACAGATGAATTGACATCAGCATGTATCCACTGTGTAAATATTTTAGAGATTATTAAACTCTAGTCCCTAAAATGCAATTTGCACACAATGCATATCCGAGTATTATGAAAGTTTATTAGTGATCTAACTGTTCATAAAAACTTTAATCAGTACAGTTCCTACACTAGCCAAGTACATGTGGTGTAGGAATTCTATTTTAAATGATCTCAGGGTAGGTACACAATTTGTTTCAACATTTATTAATTCCTAATTAAGAAAAAAATTTAAATTTAATCCAAATGGTTCATGATGTCTGCTCTGTTTTACCTCAAATATAAACTTAGATGAGAAAATAATTTTCTGTATCAGAAACATATATAAGTAAATGAAAGCATTAAATTGCAATTTCACTATGCAATAATTTTATTTCTTTAATTTCCTTTACAAGGTTTTGTTCTGAATAGGAAAAAAAGCATCTCATATGTGATTTTTATAACTTATTTTCTAAACATAACTCATCTTTGTGGTATTTTTCTAAATCATTTCTAATTGCTTGTGTCTTTCTCATTTGCTGAGATGTGTCAACATAGATACAAGGATCTGATTAAAAATTGGTTCAATTATCTCATAATTTCTATATTTAATATAGCTATATTTATCCTCATTGTCAGAATGTTGGCACCTACCAATTCATAAACAACACACTAGAATATTTTCATCTTTTATTTGTAGTATTATATTCATCCTCACTCTATATATGTTGCTGTGTTGGAGGTCTGAAAATCCCTGTGTGCTCTTATTAGCGTCATCTGTGGTGTCTCGGTGCTAACCCAATTTGCCCATTAGAAGTATAGATGTGGATTGTTTGTTAGTTTGTATGCTTGTATGTCATGCTATGCTAACCTTCCTGAATCACTTCCATGTTTCCCATATTAATTCCAGTTAGGCTGGCTAAAGTGAGCGATCTTGAAAGACGAACAATCTTGAAGGACAATCTGGACCCCCATACTGGTTCAGAGATGAGTATATATATCTCAAACTGGGAAAAGGAAGCCTTCCTTTTTCCCATATTGGGAACTAGAGTCTTCCCTGTTTTTCCGTACTTTTCTATGGAGAAGTCAGAAGGACAATGTAGGCCTAGGATTAAGTCTTATCTCACAAAGAGAACCTGCTTAATAGGGAAAGTAACAGAGAATCCCAGAGCCAGTCATGGAATGAGATATAGACCTAACAATACCATTGGTATCTACAGCTGTCGAACCCCACCCTACTCCTAAAGTTTTTACTTAAAGGCCATGCTTTTTCTTATGCTAGTGTAAGTTGGCTTTTTGTCAGCTGCATTTTAAATATTCCAAGATGATGTTTCCAAGAGTTTCTAAGGAATAACTTCCACATGGAAAAAATAAAGCTCAATACTTATTTGACATGGTTGAATATTTAAAGCACATTCAGAAACTTTGTGGGCAATGAGACAACATAAGAGAAAGAAGTTAGTCTCAAAAGAATGAATACATTGGGGATTCAAGGAGAATTGATGGCATTATACCCTAATTTCAGTTATAGAGTTTGAAAGGAAGCCTACTTCTAGGAAAATCTGGGGTTTGACTAATAGGACAAGGATATTCAGTCAATGGTTTCTAGCAAAAAAGGATCTGAATATGGAAATTGGAGAGCACAGGTGACATCTCAATTCCCATCAGCTTATCTTTCATCTGAACCAAAGCTAGTTCTTAGCGCTCAGGAGAGAATCAGGTTCCCTATGTGCATATATCTACAATGCTTGCTGTCACTGAAATAGAAAAGTATTTATGAGATAAATCCCCAAGAGGCCAGTAAATTCTTTCTAGGCACATTGCCTGCAGAGTCACCCATGCCAGAAATCTGAGAATTATCCACGAGTTTCTTTTTCTCCTTCTAAATCAAATCAATTGTCCAAGCCTGACATAATATAGTTTATTAATGTTTTTAATCCATTCATTTCTCTTCATCTAGCCTGTCACAATCTATAGTACAGATCACTGTCAACTCTTGTCTAGCCTATGGTAATAGGCTGTCAACTCCCCTATATTTTCTGACCTATTCTAAGCAATCAAAGGGCATTTTTTAAATGCAAATATAATCAGGTCCTGCTCTTTTGTAACCCTTTGGTGTCTTTGAATTGCCTTGACTATCAAGACTAAAATTTAATCTGGATCTTATCTATCTTACTCTATTCTAGTTGTCCTAGTCTCCATGTGGTTTCTCCAATAATGTGGTCTTCCTCCCTCTGATAAGATTCTTCTACACAGAACACTTATTCTCTACTCTTAATTTGCCCAGATCTACTATTCTAGTATTTTCTCTTTCAAATGTTCTTCCTCAGGTATACCTTTTTTGACTTCATAGACTACCTTCGGATTTCCAAATATATAACTTCATACTTGATTTTGAAATTTGAGGTAGATATCCTAAAATTATAATCATTAATCAGTCTAAGAGCTATACAGGAAGGTATCCTCCAAAACAAAACAGACTAATTTTTTCAGAGCTATGTACATTTTTTTTAACAGAACAACCTTCATTACACTTAATACATTTTTGAACTCCACAATTGCATTCTTGGGAACATTTTTCTTTTCTTTTAAAAATCATTTTATTGGGGGCTTGGGTAACTCTTCTCACAATTCATACATACATGCATTGTGTGAAGCACATTTGTATATTTGTTCCCACATTATTTTCAAAACATTTGCTTTCTACTTGATCCCATGGTATCAGCTCCTCATTTTTTCCCTCCCTGCCCACTCCACCTCCCTCATGAGCCCTTGATAACTTATAAATTATTATTATCTCATCATATATTACACTGCTCAACATCTCCCTTCACCCACTTTTCTGTTGTCCATCCCTCAGAAAGGAGGTTCTATGTAGCTCCTTGTAACCGGTTCCCCTTTCTACCCCACCTTCCCTCCAACCTCACGATATCACCACTCTTACCACTGCTCTTGAAGAGATCATCTGACCTGGATTCTCTGTGAGTTGGAAACATTTTCCAAACTCATCTGTTTGGATGGCTGATAGCACTTACCTCATTTTTTCTCTTCACCTCCTATATCTGTTCTTTCATGGCTCTCTTTATTTGTGGAAATGAACAGAGGTTGCAAAGAGTGTGGTCAGTTGAGTAAGGGGGGTGGGAAAAGAGAGGGATGCTGTTTTTGCCAAAAACTGGCACACTGAGATGGCTGTGTGAGCAGGTGCATTGTTGTGGAGGCAAAACCAATCTCCCATCTGCCACAAATCAGCCCTTTTTTATCAGACACTATTATGCAATCTTTTCAGAACCTTTCAAGAGAAAGCTTAATGAACAGTCTGACCTGGTGGAACAAACTCCAAATGCACTAAGAGTTGACAGTTTCTTCTGTTTAGGAATTTGGCAGACATCCAGAGAAAGGCTTGTCATCGATCAACATTTCATCTTTTTTGAAGTGAGAAAATGACTAGTATAGTTGAGGTTTTATCATAGTGCTATCCTAATAAGCTGTGTTCAATGACACAACAGTTTGTGGGGCAGTTTTCTCAAGAAGGAAACAAAATTCCACAGTCTCACACTGTTCTCTTAAATCGGCCATCACAAAAAATGAGGTTTGAATGAAACTGCTTTGATTAAAAAATTCACTGTGACCAGAGAGAACCTTCCCAGAGAGAACCTTCCCAGGCTCAAAGAGAGGTGCTGGATGCTCAGCTAGTGGGACAAGGGCTTACTGCGGAAGCTCCATCAGAGAAATTCCAGTTCTTTTGTGGGTACCTTCTTGTTTACTACTAGACTAAATTTTCTGGATGCATGCCCTGTGTACCATGCTATTTCCCATTCTTCCCTTTCCAGTAAAGAGATAATTAATCACTGATGCGTTCATAGAAGGAATGTTACCTCCACTTCTAAGTGACAAGTGTTTCTCTCCTGATTTGAGTGGATATGTGTTGAAGAAAATTGCCCAATACTTTTTTTTGTGAGTTTCTGCATATCTTGCCAGGAGAGAACCTGAATTTTCATTCTGGACTATTCCTTCAAAAATATACAGAAAGCTTTGGAAGTTAGAGATAGTGTTTTCCTCTAGATTAGAGAGCAGTTTCATTTACTGCATAGAATAATAAAGTACTATGTCCCTCCAGCTCATAATTTGGGAAGGTTTGCTTTTAGTTCACTGTTACAATTTGGTTTTTCTCAGTTTCGATATCCTTGGCTGTGATGTAAACCCAGTGCTAATGCAGCATTCTCCTTGGGAAGTCTTTGTCATGGCATGGGTGCTGGGAGAAAACGGGGACTCATGTACAGAAGGAGCTATGCTGCTCGCTGTCCCATGAGTAAAAAGGTTTGTTTTGTTTTCTTCTTATCTCTGAAAGAGTTGTGTAAAAGTGTCAAGTTAACAAAGGGTGGTCTGTGGTGGCTACATAATGTCATGTCGGCTAGATCCATAGAGTGAAGGGGTGGAGTTCAGCTTGTCAATCACATCACAGTCTGATGATGTCTCCTGCTGGGCGTGGCCTTCTCATGAGGATTCTACGAAGCTCTTCTCTCCCTCCCTGGAGACAGGATTCACTCTCTCTTGCCCTTCATCTTCCTGTGGACAAGCCATATGGAGTTATGCTGAGACCTGAGGGAGCCATGCGACAGGAACCTGCGGAGACAGCTCGGTGATGCTTTCATTGCCGCTGGATCCACAAGCCTTTTCACACACTGGCCTGTGATCTTTCTGTGTTCTGCATCATCGTGAGGGACAGTGTGGTCTGACGAGAAGGACGTGGACTAGTATCTGGATTTGGGTGAGATGTCTCAATATAAAATTGCTCTTTGATAGAAAGCTCTGTCTCACACATATATGAATGTCTATGGATTTGTTTCTCTAGTCAACTTGGACAAGCATATCATCTGTTAGTATCCTTGAACACATGATAGGCTAATAAATGAACTAGCAAATAAAATAAAATCTCCAATAAATTCAAGTTCCTGGGAGGGGGGGGGTGCAAATAGAAAGAAAAAGATCATTTATGTTTTATAATTTTCCACATTTTTATTCTTTGAAGAAAAAATGCACCCAATGTACTGTCATTTAAATCATGCTGTCTTAATTTGGGATATAAGGATGAGCTTCATGGGCATTGTGAATAACCCACTTAAAATTGTGCATTAACCTAGTTCTTCGGATACAGCCCAGTACATATCCACAAAACACTACTAGGGATCTTAATTAATCTAGTTCTTGAAAGAGCATTGCTTTCCTCAAATTTTTCTTGGGCCAAACAGAATGATTTAAGAATGATTCTTTTAATCATTTAGAAATTATTAAGAATTACATAAGTGTGCATGATTTGCCTCCTTTTAAATATTTTAAGGCTTTCTAAATAGAATTTAGAATAGTTTCAGTACATTAAAATAAGTATAAACATGATAATTTCCTTATTAAGCATATTTAAATGCCATATGCTTGAGATACTTAATCTAAAACAAAGTGGTCAGTATCCTTCAATCCCTACTAGTTTTCTTCTTAATCCCTTGGGATGATTTGTGTGGTATCAGTCTGCGAACCTTGGATGGCATGTGTGACTTGTTCTCACAGGTGTCAGTCATTGTTCTAGGAGTGATGTGGAATCAGGGCAAACTCTCAGATTCATCAGATGGTTGTTGGTATCGTTGTCTGATGCCATCAAGTCACTTTTCACTCATAGCAGCTCCAGGTACAACAGAACAGTAGAAGGATCAATCCTGCCCCATTCTCAGAATCACTGCTGTGTCTGCAACGATGGTCACAGTCCTTGTGCCACCTTGGTGAGTGTCTGCTCCTTTCTTGAGGACCTACTGCTTTACCAAATATGACATTGCCCAGAGACTACTCCTTCCTGGTAACATGTCCAAAGTACACAAGTGAAAAATCTCGCTATCCTTGCTTTTAAGAAACCTTCCAGTTATAATTCCTCAAGACATAGCCATTAGTTCTTCTAGTAGTCTATGATATTGTTAATATTCTTCACCAACACCACAATTCAAAAATATCATCAACATTTGTCAGTCTTTTTTATTCTGGTCTATCTTTAATATGCATGTGAGGTGGATGAAAATACAAAGAGGCTTGGAAAAAACACACCTTAGTCTTCAAAGTGATATCTTTGTTTTCTAACATCTGAAAGATGTATTTCTGCAGTTGATTTGCAATATGTCATTTGATTTCTTGACTGCTGCTTCCATAGGTATTAATTATAGGTTCAAGTAACATGAAACCCTTGATAGCTTTAAATTTCTCTCCACGTATTCAGATGTTGTCTATTAGTCCAGTTGTGGGACATTTTGTTTATTTTGTGTTGTGCTGTAAATCACACCGATGTCTCTAGCCTATGATTTCCCATTGCTCCCATGCACTATGACATGAGCAGAAGAAAATGAAACCAAATCCACTTTAGTAAAGTCTATCCTTGCATTTATCCCAGCTGAACATATTTTGTTACCATCACCTGCATGGATTTGTACATTAACTAATAATGACTGAAGAAGAGATGGGTTCTGATATGGTACCAAGGACATCTCCACATAAAGGAAAAATAGGATAATGACTTTTTCATCTCTATAAATATTTTTGACCCTTCACATCATCTATTTTATCTCATAACATGACTTTTATATCAGCATTCTTTTATTGGTGCTACTCTGGTATGATTCTCTATGGCAAAGTCTTTTGAATCCCGTGGTGGTGGGAGGTCTCTCCACGGGGCTCCTCCTGCTCTCTGTGAGGCTTCTCAGTGGAAGGTGAAGCCAAGAGACGGGTAATCCTTGTCAGTTCCAGCAGTCTCCATGGGGCTTTTCCACAGAAAGGCCAAGGCAGGGAGAGAGGCCTTTCTCAAACTCTCATGAGAAGTCGATGCCCACAAGGAAGATAGGGTAGTACCACCCCCACTCTTATTTATCAAGTTGACATAAAAATATGCAACTACCACCATATGAAAACACCTTCCTGGTATTTACTGTTATCAAAGGTCCATTAGCAATGCACATACTCTCTTGAATCAGGTCTGCATTTCTGACAGTTTCCTGTAAATGTACTACTGCTGTTGTTTTAGCAGCATAATTTGGTTTGCACATGCTTTTGATGATACTGTTAAATAATTTCCACATTTTACTGGATCACCTTTCTTTGGCCTAGGCCTATATTTAGATCTCTCCTAGTCAACTCACTGGGTAGCTGTCTTCCACATGCCCAGTGAGCACCCTCAGTGTTGTAGCCGTTTGATGAACCATCGCAATTGGTAGTCTTTCAGCTCACAAAGACTTGTTTCTCTTTAATGCCTTTAGTTTAGCTTGAACAATGACAGGAAATATAAATTTGTTGTATTAAATACACTACTTAACAGTTTACAGACTTGGCTTATACAAATGCAGATATACACCACATGAGATTTACCTAAAGTAATGACCCTCAGAGTTTAAAGTAAGAGTATCAGGGAAAAAAACATACTAGAACAGCTGTAATAAAAAGAATGCTGGCATAATAATAATGTTATAAAATAAAATAAAAGTTATGAGTTGTAAATATTTTTAGAGATGAAAAAGTCATAGCTCTTCAATGTATGTTGAGACCTGTGTGCTCCTAACAAAATACTTCTTCACTCAGTATTTCTGCTACAATAATTTTGATATTCAACCAGACAAAAAAAGTAGAATAGTCATCACAATCCAATTTTACTTACAAACGGAAAATTTAAAAAATTAAAAAATATATAAATTGAATATCATCCATTTTAGTTCAAGTAGATTAAAGCAAATCTATCAACATATTCCCATCATGAACATATTAAAGGAAGAACAGTATAACAGTTAATGAAGGCTAGACATGATAGTGAAATAAGAGGAAAGTAAAAAGAAATAGAGGGAAGATCTAAGAGGCAAAGGACATTTATAGATCTAAGCACAGGAATGTACATATGTAAATATATTTATATACAACAAAGGGGAAATAGATCACTGTGCATATACTTATAGGGTTAATCTTACAGAAACACATGGACAGTGAACCTCTACTCAAGTAATCCCCCAATGAAAGAACACTCTGTTGTAGTAATATGGCAGTCTGAGATGCTCACCTTCCCAACAAAGTCACTGCAGACAAAGTGGGTACATAAGCAAGTGTGGTGAAGAAGGCTGATGGTGCCTGGCTATCAAAAGATATAGTGACTGGCATCTTAAAGGCTTGAAAATAAGCAAGTGGATATCTAGCTGAGAAACAATAAAGCCCACATGGAGGAAGCATTGCACACGGTGTTGAGGGGATCAGCTATCAGGCATCAAAGAACAAAAAAATCATATCATTGTGAATGAAAGGGAGTACAGAGTGGGGATCCAAAGTAAATCTGTAGGCAACTGTACATTCTCAAACAGAAGACTGAGGGAGGGGACAAGGCAATCAGGGTGTGGTGTAGCAATGATGAAACATACAATGTTCCTCTAATTCTTAAATGCTTCTTCCTCCTGCCCCCACCCCACTATCATGATCCCAATTCTACCTTACAAATTCAGTTGGATCAGAGGATGTACACAGGTACAGAAAGGAACTGGAAACCACAGGGAATCTGAAACAGAAGAACCCCTCCTGACCAGTGGTGCGAAGGGCAATATTGGGAGCATGGAGGGAAGTTGGGGATAAAGGGACAACAGATTGTAAGGATCTGCATATAACCTCCTCTTTGGGGGATGAACAGCAAAGACATGGTTAAAGGGAGACGTCGGAGGGTGTAAGATATGACAAAATAATAATAACTTATAAACTATCAAGGGTTCATGGGGGACGGGGGAGGGAAGGGAGGGGAAAATGAGGGCTTAAATAGAAAGCAAGTGTTTTGAGAATGATGAGGGAAACAGATGTACAAAAGTTCTTGGCACATTGGATGCTTGTGTGGATAGTTATAAGAGTTGCATGAGCCCCCAATAAAATGATAAAAAAGAGTAAATGGTATTGGTGGAATAACCAGAGAAGAGGGAGCCTAGAAACTACACAGATGTACATGAGAATCTAGCCCATGATAGATAGAGTAGGGATAATACCATATATACTCATGTATAGGCCAAGGTTTTCAGAACATTTTTAATGCAGTTTTGTGGTAAAATTAGGTGCCTCGGCTGATATTCAGGTCAGCTTTTACTTGAGCATATATAGTAATTTAGCAAATATTGAGAAAACTGGTTATTATTGATATTATACAAATAGACACACCTAAGGAACCCTGGTAGCACTGTCTGGTAACCTTTGGACTATAAACTACAAGGTTGGTGGTTCATATCCAGCAACAGTTTTTCAGAAGAAAGATAAGGCCGTCTACTCCCATAAATATTTACTGGCTCAGATACCCTATATAAGGTTGTGATGAATCAGCTTGATAGATATGTATACAGATAGATAGTAGACAGATAGATAGAAAGATAGATAGAAAGAAAGACAGATAGAAAGAAAGATAGATAGATAGATAGATAGATAGATAGATAGATAGATAGTTCTATGACAGATACATGTACATTTGTACTTGGTCGTGCTTCATTCTTTGTACACTGGTTTATTCTAAACAGGAACAGAGTTGTTGGCACCTAACAACTTGACAGTGCTCACACACACACACACACACACAAAATCCCGAAGAAACGTGTCAAACTATAGAGTACAATATAATAATTTCATGATATTGAGCTATATAAGGATTTCTTTTCTGTGTGGGCATCACTGCCCCCTGGTGGGAGTAGGAGGCCCAACTCCGCTCCTGGAGAGCTGCTGCTGGACCTGAACCGTCAACCCTGTGGACTACAGTCTCGCACACAACCATTATACCACTGGGGCCCAGCCCTATAAGGATTTCTTAACCAAAACACAAAACCAAAGTGCTAAAGTTTGATGGCATCAAATTTAAATTATTTGATGCAGAGACCTTATAAAGCAAAACAAAACACAAGCTCACTGCCATTCCGTTGATGTCACCTCATAGCGACCTTTATAGGACAGAGTGGAAGCTCCCCTGTGGGATTCTGAGACTGTAACTCTTCACAGGAGTAGAGCTTCTCCCCATTCTTCTGCAAAGCGGCTGGTGGTTTTGAACTGCTGACTTTGCAATTCGCTTCCCCCTTTGTAACCATGATGCCACCAAGGCTCCCTTAGAAGACAAGAGGTGGCCTGAAAGCAGATAACTGCCACTGCTTGCTGTGGTTAGGTGCCCGTGAGTTGGCAAAACAGTTAATTGATTAATATAATCATGAAAAAAAAACATAAAACTCCCATTAAATTAGACAAGTAGGTAGCTAGCTGAAAGGACAAAGCATAAAGTGTTGGCAAACCTGTCGGAGAAGATAGTGATAGATACCCAATGATCATGGTTGCTGGGGAATTGCTAATTGTTGCAACTACTTTAGAATGTTTTTTTTTCAATATATGCTAGCATTGAATAAAAAAATCTTTGGTGGCACAGTGATGAAGCGCTCAGGGACTAATTGAAAGGTCAGTAGTGGTTTAAACCCACCAGGGGTCTATGAGAGAAAAGAGCTGGTAAAGTTATCCTGCATAGACTACAGCCTCAGATAGCTGTGGGGCCATTCTACTCAGGCATACAGGTGGACATGAGAAAGAATCCACTTGACAGCACATAATAAAACCCGACGTGCATATATCACATCCAGCAATGTTATTTCTAAACATATACATTGGAGAAACTTTTGCATATGTGCATGTGAAAATGTGTTCATTAAAGCACTGCTTATAACAATGAAGTTTTTATGAAAAGCTATATGCTTACTTACTGCTAGCTAATAAATTGGAAAATATCATATTCATGCCTTTACTTTCAGAATAGTTTAAATGATCAAACACCCAACACACATATTAAAAATGAATAAACAAAAATATACATATTGGAATAACTTTTGGAATAGCATATTGGAATAACATATTGGAATACATATTGGAATAAAACAAGTCGATTACAGAGAATAAGTATACAGTCTATAATGACATACCCTAGCCTGGATAATAGGATAGGATAATATGAATCCCCAATATTATAACTGTTAGCAGACGTAGAAGGCCTCAGCTTTCTCCAGTGGAATTGCAGGTGGTTTTGAACTGCTGAACCTGCAGTTAGCAGCCTAATGTGAAACAACTCCACCAGGCCGTCTGAAGAAAGGGGAGCACAATGGTACCCATGATATATTTCTTAAAAGTAAGTAAAGCCTAAGCAGACACACAGATAAACATTTTGTTTTTATTTGTTAGAATTTGACTGACTTATGTTTGCTGTCAAGGTAAGTCTGCCTGGAATCATTTGTGTTGACAGAGGCTAGCCGCTGGTGGTAGAGTTGTCCTAAGCTCGAATGGTACCAGATAATTAGGGTAATTATCTGATAATGAGATAAGGCTTGAGTTGATTCTGACTCACCCTCACCCTACAGGGCAGATTATGCCCTATGGGTTATCAAGGCTACAAATCTTTAGTACACTTGAGCTGAAGCCAAACGGCAAGGAGCGATTGGGCTATATATCTTTATGGGAGCAGAAAGCTTCATTTTTCTCCCTCAGAGGTTCTGGTGGGTTTGAACCAGAGACCTCGTAGTTAACAGACCAACTTCTTACACACTACACCACCAATACTCCTTGAGATCCAACTAGTCATGTATAAATGGCACTCTGAAGGCGGTGCTGTGGATTAGGTCTTATGCTGGTAACCACAGAGCTGGCAGTTCAAACCTACGAGCAGCTCCATAGGGGAAAGATGAATTACGGGACTACTATAAGGTTCCCCGTCTGGAAAATTGTGCTGAGAGTCATGATGAGTCAAAGCCAGCTCAGTGGCGGGCCATGGGATTTTCAACAATCTATAAATGGCATGATGACTGGGAGAACAATTTTAGTGTCAGAGTGTTGTCTGGGTCAGACAGAAAAAGGGGACAAAAGGAAGGGATACCAAAATCAACTGTGAGGATATCAAAGTTAATTTGAAGCCTATTAAATATATGATGGCAATTAAATGAACACTTAATCATGGAGGAACAATAAATCAGGTATCGGTAAATGACATTTTCTTACACAAACTAGGATTGTAATTTAGATACAATCTTGGCTCTGTTTGGGACTCAGGATCTCTAGGGTCCTTTCACTCTCTGGATTTATTGGAAGAGCTGGACATACAGACTTTGGATGGAAAATACAGACTAGTGGAATTGGTTCATAATTTCAGGAATTGTAATAGGAATATTTCTGCACACTGCCTCTCAGGTGCCTCACACTGACTGAGAAGCAGGCATGGACAGCTCTATTCTCTACCATAAATCAAACTTATCCTCTCTTTTGAAAGAAACAAAAGCACCAAAAGTTGCAATTCAGCCATTCATTGGTTCACAAAATGAAAACAGAACAAAAAAATATATATATGGGTGCAAGTATATCTCTTTGTTCCCTCCAACCCGCAAAGCCTGCCCTTTAAGAAATCCAGATTTAGTAAACAGATTCCATTAGCAACCAAAGAGAGTCCGCTGGCTCGGTAAGCCAAGAAAACAGCCAGATCTTTAAAAAGTTCATTGTAAGATTCAGTATTTACACCACCAACAAGATCGTCAATAAATTAGACTGACTATTGTACAACACAGGAAAAAGCAATGTTCCGTGTTTATCTTTGGCTGCTGTGTACTTTTAGCTCTGCTGTGGGAAAAAGAGCTCAAACAATGCGGAGCTTTTCCTTAACGAGGTCCTGATTAAGCAGTCTGGATCAATGTGGAAAGCAGTCTACTCGGGGATAAAAATAAAGTCTCCGTCACCTCTCCCTTTGCACGTCAAACTGTCGAGCCGGTCCAGTTTGTCGTCAGCGTAGCAGCAGATTTTGTGCAATTTCTGGGCTCTCCACACTTTCCCCCAACTGCTAGTCCCAAGCAGGCCAATGACTTGGGCTGTCCAATTTCTGGACTCCTGTTCTCGGGTTCTTTTCACACTGCAGATGGGTCTGCCTTTGCTCCCAAACAAGACAAGGCACCCATTGGATCTTAACTTGTCAGCATGATAAATCAACAAAATCACTCAAGATTAGACCTGGCAAAGAATTGAAGGGGTTGAAGCTACCAGTTTTTACTTGGGTTCTGTCACTGGGTTTGGTGCATGTACTTTTCTCCGGAGAAAGTTCTCAGAGGTAGGAGGTTTTCATTGATTTGCCCGAGCTTTAGCCCATGGAAAGCTTTGTGGATTGGAAAATGAAGAACTGAGAGATGACTACTTTATCTAACTTAGACTGCTTGTCAATGGCAAAGTCAGGGTTATGTTTTGGTGTTGTGGGCTTCTTTGTGCTCAGATCCTCTCAGACGATAAAAGCTAAGATTAACTTTTCTTGAATGAAAGAAAGAGAAAGGAGGAAGGAAAGAAGGAAGAGCAAATAATTCTTCTGGATGCAGACATCCATGGTTTCTCACTGTCACCGGCCAGGCCTTTTGTAGCACTCCTCTAAAACCCACTCACAGAGCAGTTGGCAGTGCCTCCTCCAGGGGTAGGGATGTTTGAGTTTGAAGTGCAACTAAACCTCTTTAAGAGGTTCAATGCCGAATGCCTTCCCTCCATAAACTGAAATCCACAGAGGCATCAATCCAAAATCACCCCTAGTTAATAGTGCATGCTCTTTCCCTCTGATCCTCAAAACCAAGCACTTCTCTTCAATTTTTACCTTTTTTTTCAGACTCTGTATTGGAATATAGAGCAAGAGAATTGTACCAATGTGACACAAACAAACGTCATCTGGCAGAATGGTAATACAATGGTTTGATATGTTCTCCCCTGCTGAAATGCACTCGTGTCATTTATGGGTATCTGCTTTAAAGTATTGGCAACTATTTAATCTTATTTATAGTATATCTGGAAACCTTGATGTTATCGTGTGATCCACATGGTTGGCAGTTTGAGACCACCAGCAGTTCCAAGGGAGAACGACTCGGCTTTTTATGTCCATCAAACAGTTACCATCTCAGAAACCCACAGGGAGTCACTGTGAGTCAGAGTTGACTTGACGGCAGTGCGTCTTTTTATGGTGCCCCTGGGTGTTGTATAGCAAATGACGTGCTTGTTTTCTCACTGAAAGATTGGATGTCTGAGTGTGCTCCGAGTGGCTGGTGATTTTTATCTGAAGACCTGCCACTACAGTCAGCCTAAAAGGTACAGCTGTACCCTGAACCACAGGGAGGGAGGTGGTGTCTCCATGAGGGGAGGTCTACCCAATTCAATGGTAACCGCAACATGATCTTGTGTATTAAACACAGTCTCTTACAGGCTAACAGAACTGTGGACTCGTGGGATAAAACACTGATCCTGGAGCAGGCTCTCATTTCAGCTAAAGCCACTCGCTGTGTGACTTTGTACATGTATGTAATTAGTCTGTGCCTTAGTTTCTCGTTTCTAAAATTCAGATAATCATCTCTTTTGTAGTAAGTACTGCATGTTGCTATTGTTAAATGGTTATTTTCTTGGTTGTAGTATCATCGGTGTAATGTGAACCGAATTTCCAATTTGTCATTTCTGCTTTGTGGAGAATGAAAGGGTGTTCACGTGTTGAAGATGACCTGCCATGTTTGTCTTTGTATCTATGCCTCAGTTCTAGAACTGTGTTCTGACTGCCTGCTCCAGTGCAAGTGGAAGAGCCACGCAAAAACAGTGTTGTTTCCATTCCCTCTTTGGGTTATGAATGGAGGGAATGTGACTAAATACAATGGCCCATCATGGATCTGGAAGTCTGTGGGGTTTGTGGTCACTTTCTACTGTTGTAGTTTGGTGCTGCAGGATAATTTCTACGCTCTTGCTGGTTGAGGGTGCCGCTGGCTTCTACACTGCCAACCTAAGAATTCTGTAGCAAGATGAGGGCATGAGCACACAAGTTGCTTTCTCTTTTACCCATACCTGGTCCTTGAGAGGAGTAAAATAAACCATCTTACCCCAAAGCTGTCTTTCCTCCATGTCTCTCAAGAAGAGAGAAGATCCTAGATTGTTGATATTAATTACACCCACTACCTTGCTGGATGCCCACAAAGCTTGCAGATTTTCATGCTAATCCCCAATGTTTGGGATATTTATGTATCCACTTTGATGATTTGTATTAAGATGCTGAACTACCTGGTTTAAGTGTCATATGATCTCAGAACCTTCCTTCTGTCTTTTGGCAATGTTATTGTTTTGACAAAATGCTAGTTCTTGACATTGCCTTTAATGTTGTGATTTTAAAGAAAGGTTTATGCAAGATATTTAAGGTCTAGGTTGTAGAGAAAGATTAAATGGAAGAACTGAACAGCAGAAAAGAGTATTGTAGAGAAGGGAAAATTCCAGAGTGAAAAGTATACTGACTACATTTTAGTGGCTTTTCTATTTTGAGGAATCAGAAATGGCTGTGAGGCAGTCAATCTTCGAGAGGAGCTTACGATGGGTAACCAACTTTCCCAATTTAATGAGCACAAAAAGCTGCCATTTCTAACCCAGAAGCAGCAATGGGCACTCTAAGGCTTTTAAGTTGGCACAATTCCCAGGGAAGTTGATGGGAGACCCATTGACTAAGAACAGGATTCTATGCAATTTGATGCTTTCTGTTTGGTAGCATTTTGTTGCCGAGGCTATGGCATCAAGTTCAGCTGAAATCTTAGTGGATGTAAATGGTCTCATCTGTCACTTAGCCCGGCAAAACATTCAAAGGACATCCCTTCGACTGAAAGCAAAGATTTCACCTCTTTAGGCCATGGTGCACTAAGCAGTACTCTGAATCCTTTGGGAAATGACTCTGCTGCAGATTTGTCTAGGAAAAGGCACTGCTTTGTTATTTTGTTTTTAAACCCAAAGAAAAAGTTCCAGTGGACTTAGTACCCCACATGATGAAATAGAGCCCATATCCTAAGGCATTTTCTATAGCTAGATACTTTACAATAAATTATTACTAGTCCTTGTATGTTGTGTGTGTGTGCATGTCTGAGTTTGTGTGTGTGTGTGTGTGTGCTTTAATGTGCATGCAACTGAAAGCTGCTTTTAGCTAAATCCCAGGGGAGAGTGAGAGAGAGGAAAAGAATCAGTGCTGATTTATAGATGGCGTAAACAAGGGCTTAATGTTTTCAAATCCTAAACACTGGCAGAGTAAAGAGAGTAGTTAATGGAGCAATACCATAGCACTTATTAATAAAAGAAAATAATTCAGGGGATACAGAGATGGATTTCCTCCATCAAACAGAATATGATTAGCCTGAACCCCTTCTTTTCTTTAAGGAGCTCGAGAGGCAATGTGCTTACTGTGTTGCTCTACCCATAACATGGATGGTTCAAACCCGGCAGCCTGGTCAAAGAAGAAAGGTGTAGTTATCTGCTGCAGAGATTTACTGTCAAGGAGACAAGAGTGATGAACGGGAAAGTTTGATTTGCAAAGTGCTGTGTGGGAAAGAATTCCTCGGGGTATCGCAGGTTAAGCATTGACTACGCTGAACTAAATGTTAATGCTTGTGCCCACTATGCTCCGCAGAAGAGAGAGGAGGCAGCCTACTTCTGTTTTGTTTTTTTTGGGGGGGGGGGGAGGGCGTCACTGCCTTCTGGTGAGAATAGGAGGCTCAGTCTTGCTCCTGGAGAGCTGCTGCTGGATTTGAACCACCAACCCAGTGGGCTGCAGTCCCCCACACAACCACTATGCCACTGGGGCTCAGTCTGAGGCAGTCTACTTCTATAAAGATCTACAGGCCCAGATCCATTCTATTCTGTTCGATAGGCATGCTAGGAATTCACTCGATGGTTTTGTTTTTCTTTTGCCAAGGGGCTCCTGTAGTTACTGAGTAACTGGTGCTACCCAATCCCCTGTGTAACTCAGAACAACTGTGGACTGGACTGCTGAGAGCCACGGGGGGTTCCTGGGATGATTTTGGAAGCGGACCACCCAGTATTTTTTTCCTTGTCGATGTGGATGTTCTACTAAAATCTATTCAGATCAAAGCAACAGTCACACGTCGATGGATGCACGTGAGGTGCACTGGCCAACATTGAACCTGGGCTTCCGATGTCCATGTAGAGAATTCTACCACTGCCCAACTAATACCCTTGATAGCTAATGTGTGGGAATGATTGTATGAGTGCTCCCAAAGCAAGTAAAAATGACATTTTTTTAAGGTTTTGAGTAATATGCTTTGCTTTTATCTTTTTTCGTCCATGAAACCACTTGCCTTTAAAATAGCAGTTTTCAACCAGTGGGTCGCAACCCTTGTGGGGGGTCAAACAACTCTTTCACTGGGGTCACTCCATTCATAACAGTAGCAAAATTACAGTTATGATGAACCAACAAAAGAACTAACAAAAATAATGCTATGGTTGGGGGGAGGAGGAAGGAACCACAACATGAGGAACTGTATGAAAGGGTCACAGCATGAAGAAAGTTGAGAACCACTGCTTTAAAAAGAAAATGTAGTCCTGTGGGTCTTTCCCATGGCCTCCGGAGGAAACACTGCTAGGACCCTGGGTTTCCCTAGCGACTGATACCACCTGTGGCAGTCATGTGCTTATGTTAATTTTATGATTGAAATGTAGGGGTGGAGTCTAGCCTGCTAATCTGGAGATGGCCATTGAGCAGCCAATGAGGCCTCTATGTGGGCATGGCTTTCTCCTGAGACTTCTGGGAAATCTCACGATATTTCCGTCATGAAGATAAGAAGCTATCTTCCCCCGTTGTTGAGAGTTAGTCTCAGAGACGATTAATCATGGACAAGACAAGCTGGCAGCATCCAAGAGGCTGGAGGAGCCGGCAGAGAGACCACACAGCTTTGCCCTGATGGAGCCAGACCTCTGAACCTGGGGCGGCCTGATGGAGACCTCTGCCAGTGATGAGTTGCTTCTGCTCTTGATGGACCCTGAGCCCTGGAGGCGAGGTGCCCTGCCAGCACCGGGATTCTGCACCCACTGACCTGTGACTTTGTGAGTTGGAAGAAGACTTTATAGACTGATTTCGGGCATATGGGTTAATATTGGACTTATGACTTTGAACTGGACTGGGCTGGGATTCTTTCTCCATGTCCCATTCTTTTTGTATATAAACCCTTTCCTTATAGCGATATATCGAATTTGTTCCTCTAGTCTACCCGGACTAACACACCACCCCTGGAGCTTGACATCCCAGGATCCCAGTGTCATTAGGAGAAACAAAGCCTGGTGAGGGTTAAGAATTACATTCCTAGACAGGACCGCAGAAAAGACTTTGAAGAGGCTTTCACTCAGCATTAGGAGGACTGTTACATCTGAAACAGTTCAGGGAGATTGTTTTTCACACAATCTCCCTGATAAAGAGAGGACATGTATGCCTTTACAGTGGAATGTACAAAAGTGGTTGTCTCTGAACTCATCTCTTGCTTTTCATCCCGTTCCAACTGCATCTCCACATGAGGTCCTTATCACAGTGTTATGACCTCTTTAGCCTAACACAACCAGTTAACTATCTGACTAGTTAACTGGCGGAACTAATGCCAATGCAGTATGCTCTCCACAGGGTTTCTAAGATTTTGATCTTTCAGGAACAGCTTGCAGGTTTCTTGCCAGGTGCCTCTGGGTGAGACTGAATCACCAACCTTGTGGTTCATAGTCAAGGACTTCAACATTTGCACAACCCAGGGATTTGCAGCTCTCAGAAAGACCCCCCACCTCCCCCCCCCACCACCACCACCCAGTGATCACCAGCTGTTGGGATTCAACTGCTAATGCAACCTGTTTGGAGCTACAGATTAATCTTCATCTTCAGAATATTCAGTGCTCATATTTATTCACTCTCAAACTCTTAACTTAATCACATCTTATGATTATCTAATCACAAGAGTGTCTTTAATGTTTACACACCAGCTTAATTAACTGTAAAACTTGAACATAGAAATTGTTATAAAGAAGAGTTTCTGTTTAACTATTGAGTCCCTTAATATAGGTCTTCAAATTTATCTGCAGGATCTTCAAACAGGGAAAGAGATATTATTTCTATTTTAACTCATACAAAAAGGAAGTAAGTTCCATAGCAACTGGGAGATTACTTCTTAACTATTTGTTAGACCCCCAAATTTCCTTTCAAAGCCCCCAGGATTTCACACCTAAATGTAGCTATTTTGGGTTCTTTTGTCTCCTTTAAATATGACACCTTAAAATAGCAACACAGAATGCTGCAGGCTGAAACTACAACTTAAAAACCTGTTGGAACAAATTTGGTCAGCACATTAAGAGAAGATAAATTACCGTGTTCGTTTCCCAAAATTTTTTTCCTTAAGACCAAACTCTAGCTGCTTATGGTGGGAGTGGCATTCCACAAATCCATAGAGTTGAAACCTGTGAAGGATTTATGAGCCTGTAAATGGGTGTTAGCCATTTCAAGAAAACACAGCTCAAGTCAAACTCTTAGCTGTCTGTCTTTAGACTTGATTGTGAGGGTTACAAAAATAAGAACACAAATGTAGTCAAGATTTAGAAGATCGCTTAAAGGCTTTACTTTCCATAAATCTTAAAGCACAAGGGGAACCCTTTGTGGGGAGTTTGAATTCAATCTGAGCAAGCATTTCTTTCTGGACTATTTATATGCCAGGAAAAAAAAAACAACCCTTATTTTAGGGGACAAAATGAAATCTTTGAAAGGAAACTATTCAACTCTACTTGAGCTCCAAGAGCACACCAACCAGTTTGGACACATGTAAGTTCAGTTTTAGAATAAACATGTTTAGTTGGCTATAATTTCTACTCATAAATAGCTGTCATCATAAAGTTTACACTGATATAATTAAGCAGCTGTTACGATGCATTGGGATTGACTCGTGGTGATGTCTTGGGTTTTCATGATAGTTCCTGGTGGCACAGTAGTTAAAGTTTTTGGCAGCTTCAAAGCCAAACACTTCAAAGCCAACAGCCACCCTGTGACAAAGATGTGACCAGCTGCATCCATAAAGATTTCCAGCCTTGGATCCCTGTGTGGCAGTTCTATCTGTCCCCTATAAGGTCACAGAGAGTTGGAGTGGACTCGATGGCAGCTGCTTTCACTTGGTTTATGCTTGAATCATGCAGATACAGCCAGAAACATGCTAATGAGCATGCAAATTTAAATAGGCCACACTGAAATTTCTTTGAAGCTCCTGATTACTGAATCAACAATTCCATTGCTTTCTGTTTTCCACGTGAAAATCTTAAAATCTCATTTTAAATGAGCTCTTTGTATCATTTCGGAAGTTATGGCAACATATTCATCCACAGACAACACTATGGAGCACAGACAGTTCTAATCCGACACTCATGAACATGCTAGGAAGCATGATAACTCCACTCAGCAGCTGCTTTATTTTGTTTCTCTTCAATTCCTACCCTCGATTGCCATCTTGGCTGACTGAAGAGTACACTAATAGTGGTTCTGACCCATTCCAGGGCTATGTATTCATTTAACACTTGGCTTTTAGAGGCTCTCCAATGGATCACTGATACCTTTTCTTACATGAAGTTGGCCGAACCTTAATCTGAAATGTTTCGGCTGCTCCAGATGTAGATAACTGCCTGCTTTTTTACTCTCTAAACCCTTCTTTTCTTTTAATCTAAGATCAGCCTCTGTCAGGGCAAGGATCGCAGTGGTCTGTGGCTAGATAGATCCCACAATTTGGGGGCTAAGCATAAAACCATATCATGTCTATCCGTTACCCTTTGAGGATCGTCAGTGTGACTTAGTTTCCCTCATATTTTGTACTTCCATGGTAATGCTTCACATGAAAGCTGATGGCAAGGAATAGGTTTATTTCAGGCAGGAGATGTGGTAGAACTGCTTCTAACCTGGTGAAGATCAAAGACGACAGTCTTCATGGTGTGGCTTTCAACTCAATATACAAAAGATTAAAATCCTCATAACACTGGACTGGCAGAGATATCATGATAAACAGGAAAGGTTGACATGGTCAGCGATTGTGTCTTGCTTGGGTTCACAAACAATGCTCATGGAAGCAGCAGTCAAGGGACCCAATTATGTGCTGCATTAAGGAAACATGGTGGACAAGACCTCTGTAGTGCACTGAAAAACAAGGGTGCTACCTTGAGGACAAATGTATGCCTTAACAAGCCATATTTTCTAGCTGAGTCCCAGGGGCGTAGTGCTTGAGTGCAGGACTGCGGCCCACAGGCTTGGCAGTTCAAATCCAGCAGCAACTCTCCAGGAGCAAGGATGGGCAGCTCCCACGTCCACCAGAGGGCAGTGATGCTACCCACCCCCCCCCCCAAAAAAGCCATATTTTCTATTGCCTCATACACATGTAAAAGCTGAATACTGAATAAAGAAGACCAAGGAAATAGCAGTGTATTTAAACTATGGTATTGAAGAAGAATATCAAAGGAACCATGGATTGCCAAACATATCTGTTTTAGAAGAAGTACAGCCAGAATGTTCCTTAGACTAAGGCAAGGATGGAAACACTTTCCCTTGTGTACTTTGGACATATTGTCATGAGTGATCAGTCCCTGTAGAAGGACATCATGCTGGGTAAAGAGGAAGGATAGTGAGAAAGGAATGCCTTAAATGAGATGGATTGACACAGTGGCTGGAACAATGGGCTCAAACATAAGAACAATAGTGGGATGGGCACAGAACTGGGTGGTGTTTCGTTCTTTTTTACATACATTTGTTTTGAGAAGGAACCAAGGAAATAGTGCCAAACAGCCACCACCACCACCACCTCCACCTCCACCTGCACCACCACCTTCACCACCATCACCTGGTTCTCTGGATGGTCTTAAATCAGGCTCTAATTCTTTCCTAGGCCCAGAATTTATTAATAAAACTTACTTCATTAAATCACTTATTTGTTCTTCCTGCCACTCAAATTACATTTTTCTATATTTAATTCTGTGAGTATAACATTCAAGAGGAAATTGAGAGAAAAATGATACCACGAATGGATAGGCGGTAGGATTGGGTTAGAACTCATATTTTGCTTACCAATGAGTGAAACAGAAAACATATGCACTTTTTAACATATAGATTTTCTGGGGGGAAAAGCTGTGCAAGCTATTATCAGTAATGACAGACTTAAAATAAGGCTAGATAAAATATTTTTCTTTCTTTTCCTTTGTGATATAAGTCAGTCCCAATAACAATTTGCTCTTATTATCCAAGCCATTGATGTGTATCTGCTCTCTTATGAGTATCTTAAATATGCATTTGAAAATAGATTTTTTAAAAGTTAGAATAAGAAAGCAAATTCTCATTTACATACCAGTAAGCTGAAAACTTTGGGATATTTTGTCTTGCTTGGATCCACAATCAACGTTCATGCAAACAGCAGACAAAAGATGCGTTGCATTAGGTAAATCTGCTGCACAAGACCCCATTAGAGCACTGAAAAGCAAGGATGGTACTTTGATAGTTTGCTTACCCCGTGACTAATTTTAATTGCCTAACATGCCTGTGAAAGTTGGACAATGAATAAGGAAAACCAAAAAGAACTGGTGCATTTGAATTGCTGTGCTGGGGAAGAACATTGAAAGCCTGATAGAGTGCGAAAAGAATATACTGATCAGTCTTAGAAGTATGTGCTGAGTCTTCCTTAGAGGCAAGAATAGCCAGACTGTCTTATATACTTTGGGCATGTTGTCAAGAAAGAACAGTCCCTAGAGATGGGTTTGTTAAAGCAGAAGGGCAGTGAAAAAGGGGAAGGCCCTTCCAGGGGCTCTCTGGGGCTGCTACAATGGGCGTGATTGTGAGGATGGCACAGGACTGGACAGTGTTTTGTTCAGTTGAGCACACAGTCATTAGGAAGAGAAACCGACTTGCTAGCACCTAACACCAACAGCAATAATAAAGAGAAGACAAATAAATTTGGATTCATTCAAAGTTAAACATTATTTTAAAAGGACAGTAAAATAATTATTTTATCTGAATTGTTATATAAATAGGGCAGGGCTAATTTGTACTCAAAGTCAATATCTTCTCAATCATCTCTCAAAGATGGAGATGGCAACACAATGTACAGAAGCAGGTTCAATGTCTTCTTCCTATGAGCCCATTCTTCTTTCCACTCTCCCTCAGAGTCTGCATCTTGGAGAAACCTCTGTGCCTTCCCAAAGCCTTCCAAAGTGAGACTTTCACATGCTCTGTCTTAGAGACAGCCTGCAAATGCCAGAGTGAATTCCAGACAATGGCATGATTGCCAGGCTCAGCTCAGAGTCATAGACACCAGTCTGTCATTTCCTAGTTATATAACCTTCAACAAGTCACTAAACAGCCCCCAAGCTTGATTCCTGCAAATTTGGGGTATGTTACCTACTGTGAGAATCAACAGGTAATGAAGATAAGAGCACTTTCTAAAACACAGGGCTATATGTAAATGCAAGTTGTCACACAAGTTCTTTTTTCTGGGATCAACTGATTAGATAATGTCCGCTAGTGAATATGTAAGTACTCAGGAAGTCACATAGTTCAGAGGGCTAAGAACTGGAGCTGGACACATGCTGGATTCCTCCTCTCATTCCTTGCTATGAAGGGCAGCCTAGAAAAGCACACACCAGTGGCAGCCTGACAAGAATCATTACGGGGATCGGTCCAGAAATAATGTAAGGCAGCTCACGTTACCCAGACTGCAGCATCATATGACGTCTCAGAGGAAAACACCATAGCCATACAGCCACCAGTATATGCCATAAAATAATACCTTTTAGAACTATTATCATATTTTCTCTAAAACTCTTCTAAGCAAGACCTGTACTTTGAGCACTAATGCCTAGATGAGTACAATTATGCCTAGATAAGTACAAAAAAGCTACAGTTTTCCAAATAATAAGTATAACAGGAGAAAACATGAGAGAATTTATAGGTGAGACAGCAACAGAGAGGAGGAAATAACTAGACAAATGAGTCAGGAAATGCAATTAAGGTCTTCTTACTGAGAGAAGAATTAAATTTCTTTATTACATATTTCAGTAGATAGAGTGACTCTGAGTTAATAAAATGTGAAGAATTAAAAACATTCACTTATAAGGGTCATGGGCTCAGACTAAATAATTTTTAATAGCAAACATTTTATTTTAAAAGCACCTATTACTACAAAATATAGGAATTTTATAATTAAAAAAAGAATTTCTTATCTTACCAGATTTATAAAAGGTAATGAAGGATCAAATGGCATTCTTTCTATTTTATGTTATCCGAGATGTAATTTATGTAAATTAAACAAATGGCAAAGACAGGCCCAGAACTAAAAACAATGTTCAAATAAGTATATCTGTTATGAATAGGCAACAGTACAGTACAGAACAACAGTGTTTTGATTGGTCTGATTTCATGGTAAGTATAATGGAAATATTAAATATTTTAAGAGAAAACCAAATGGTGAAGGCCATTCTAGCTAAGAATGGTTGACCCTACCAAGTGCCACATGGAGCCCGCAACAGGATAGTTTAAAATTGAATAAACCAAATGCTACTTTTTTGCTTCCTTTCATGCTTAGGATGGTACATATGCAGGCTTTTTAACATAGTACTTACTTTTAAGGTTTATTGGCATATAATTCATGTACCATATAGCTATCCAATGATATGATGAAGAGTTGTACAATCATCACCAAAATCAATTTCATATTTTTTCCTTTCTTGTGACATTGTTGTTAGCTTCTCATACACCACCCCCCCACCACCACCCCAATCTCACCTTCCTTGACCCTAGGTAATTACTAATCCCATTTACCTAACCTGGATCTTATACACAGAAAAAAAACAAGAAGCAAGCAAAAACTCAACAATTACAAAATAGAAGAGAAGAAACCAAAATTGAAAAGAAATGAAATATTTTAAAATGTAAACAACTTTAAAGAGGGTTAAAAGGAAGTGAAATACGATGTTACAGTTTAACCTAACCACATCTGCTCTGCACAGCCAGAAGAGGCTTTCTATTTCAGTATGAAATAATAGTCTCAGAAACCCACGGGGGCCGTTCTGCCTGTCCTGCAGGGTTGCTCTTGATATATTGTTGATAGCATCATTAATTTAACCAACGGTTTAGAATGGAAAAGACTGTTGTGAAAATAAAAGTTTACCAGCAAAACCACCTTTTCAGATCGCAATATACAGATACTTTAGTTGGTTTGTACAGACTGACAGCTTAAGTGACTGGACACTACTTACCCGAAAAGGAAGGTTGGGGATAGGGCAAAACGTTCAAGGACACTCATTCACAAGAACAAAGTCAGACCTGCCTGACGTATGCATGTAACACAAAAGCACAGAGCATGAAATACTAAATGTACAGCAGGCCCAGGCAACTATTCATTGAGCGGTCTAAAAGCAAGAGATCAAAACCAAAGTCCAAAGACCACCAGTTCCATAACCTTGGGATGGTTTCTTCTCACACCAGGGAATTTCAACTGTAAAACCACAGGAAACTTTTTAGTTTCTTCAATCTACTCCAGGAGAGATTAAAGTAAAGCTCCGTTCACTTACTGGGGTTTCTGAGTTGGACTCTTCTAATATGTCCCATGAAAGAGGTTGTGCACTTTGAAAGGATCCAGGTGTCCCTCAGATTTCAAAACTTATCATACAGCCATGATAATTAAGAGGGCGATTTGCATATAACTCCCTCCCTGGGAGACTGACAACAGAAAAGTGGGTGAAGGGAGAGTGAGTTGTCAGTGTAAAATATGAAAAAATAATAATTTATATATTATCAAGGATTCATGTGGGTGAGGGTACAGGGAGGAAACGCAAAAAATGAGTAGCTGATACCAAGGACTCAAGTAGAAAGAAAATGTTTTGAGAATGATGATGGCAACAAATGTACAAATATACATGACACAATGGGTGTATGTGTGGATTATGAAAAGAGTTATATGAGCCCCCAATAAAATAATTTTAAAAATAAATAAGTAAAAATAAAATTGAGAGAAAGAGATAGATGATAGATAGATAAATAGATAGATAGATAGATAGATAGATAGATAGATAGATAGATAGATATTGGTACAACAATAAATATACAGACCAATGGATCAGAACTGAGAACTCAGAAATAAAACTCAGTACTTGAAGACACCTGACTTTTGAAAAAGAACCAAAACATATGAAATAGAGAGATAATTGTCTTTTTAATCATAGTGCTGGAAAAAAATGGATTTCCAAATGCAAAAGAATAAAGCAGAACCCACATCTGACACTATACACAAAGTCAAACTTAGGATGGATTCAAGACTTAAATATAAACCCAAGATATTTAAAAGAAACCTAAGTGCAAACTGGCAAAGAAGATGTAATTGCAGATGAAATGATCTATTATGATTACTAATGAAAACAAGATTGGACAGAGCATATACAAAGATTAATAAGGAAATATGGGATTTGTATGATATTGCAAAGCCAGTGGACTTAACAGATATATAAACGGTCTTAAAAATTGGTGAAAATTTTGTTATCTTTTGATTTACTTTTTTCACAAACTTTTGGAAGTGTCCTCTAAGGACCAAACCAAGTCACATTCCTTGCCATCAAGTCTATTTCAATCCATGGGAACAGTACAGGAAAGAATAGAAATGCCCTATAAGGAATTCTAGGGTGGAAAAAAATTTAATCATTTTATTGGGGACTCATACAACTCTTATCACAATCCATACATCCATCCACTGTTTCAGGAATATTTGTACAATTGTTCCCATCATCATTTTCAAAACATTTTCTTTCTACTTCAGTCCTTTGTTATCAGTCTCTCATTTTTTCCCTTCCTCCTTCATGAACACTTAATAATTGATAAACCTTTTTGGATGTCTTACACGGAATGATGTCTCCCTTTAGCCACTTTTCTGTTGTCCATCCCTGAGAGGGGGTTAAAGATATATCTTTGTGATCAATTCTCCCTCCCCCCATCCCGACTCCACCTTCCCCTTCCCCTCTTAATATGACTACTCTCAATATTGGTCCTGAGGGTTTTTTCTGTCCTGGTTTCCCTGTGTTTCTAGCTCTTATCTGTACCTGTGTACATGCTCTGGTCTAGCTGGATTGGGGTCATGATCGTGGGTGGCTGAAGTGGGGAGAGAAGTATTAAAGAACTAGAAGAAAGTTGTATGTGTCATCCATGCTATATTGTACCCTGACCAGCTTGTTTCCTTCCTGCAACCCTTCAGTAAGGGGGTGTCCTGTTGCTTACATATGGACTTTGAGTCTCCATTCTGCAGGCCCCTCATTCATACTGATATGATTTTTTGTCCTGGGTCTTTGATACCTGATCCTATGAACCCCTTATGATCACACAAGTTGTTGTGCTTCTTCCATGTTGGCTTTGTTGTTCTCAGCTAGATAGCCACTTGTTTACTTTTAAACCTTTGAGACCCCAGATACTATATCTTTTGATAGTCAGGCACCATCAGCTTTCTTCAACACATTTGTTTATGTACCTTCTTTGCCTTCAGCAAGCTTGTCAGGAAGGTGGGCATCAAGGAATGCCAAGCTAATAGAACCAAATGTTCTTGCATCAAGGGAGTACTTGAGTGGAGGCCCAATGTCCATCTTCTACCTTAGTATTAAACCTATAAATATATGTGTACACAGATTGATTTCCCTTTTATCATATATATATATATATATTTACATACATACACGCCTGTACTTAGACCTCTAAAAACACCCTTTGCCTCCTAGTCATTTTCTCTATTTCCTTTTACTTTCCTCTTGTCCCACTATCATGTTCAGCCTTCATTTGGGTTTCAGTAATTCCTTTCGGTTACATTGACTTTGATCAAGCCCTACTAGGTCTCTTAAACCCTCCGTGCCATAGATTTTAGAACATTTGTTGTTCCTTTGTCCCTGGATTTGTTAACATCGCTTCCTTTCCCCCATCTCCTCCTCTCCCATGTCCCTCCAAGGTTTTCTCATTGTTTTCTCCTCCAGATTGTTTATTCATAATATCCTATTTAGATAGACCTGCAGAGATAAAAATATGCACAAAAGACAAGACAGAGCAAAACAAAGAAACAAAATAGAAACAACATAAAAAACCAACAGCACCCCCCCCACCACCAAAAAAAAAAAAGCCAATAATAGTTCAAGGCCTGTTTTGTTGACTTTTAGAAGTCTTTTCCAGTCGAGTCTAATGCGCTGCCACCCCATGATCCCCAAGTCTATTTTTTATATTCCCTGGTTGACTTCCTTGCTCTGCTCTCCTTGCTGTTCTGTTTCATGCCTTTAGTGTTAGCCTCAGTCTGGTGGGGTCAGTTTGGGCACAATTCCCACACTGTGTCTCCAGCGTTGTTTCCCATGGCACTATGGGCCAGTGAGGGGCATTGTGTAGTGGGGCCGGCCATATGGTCTTCTCTGTGCATTGGCTGCTGTGAGCAGGACTATGGTCCTCAAGGCTTGGTGAGCCAGGATGTGCTCCACTCTCCCCCTCTCCCTTAAATAGCTCCTGTATGCACTGATCTGACATGTGCCTCTCCCTGAGTTGTCCCCTGAAGAAAATTTTTCTGGGAGTAGGGGATGCTGTTCACATAGTTGAGAATGGGAATGGCTCCTCAGGCCTCTTTATTGGTTCCCTGCTTTATGCCAGCATGTTGTATTCACATCTTGGAGCAATGAGTTGAAGTCTGGTCCCCCTTTTATGGTGGGAAATATTTATGAAATTATATTGCTATACCTTTTTCCGGAGGAATGGATAGGCCTAGAAGGGCTGTGGGTTTAGAATCACTGACCTTTCAGTTAGTAGTCAAGCTCTTTATTTGCCACACCACCATGGGTCTTTACATGCAGATTTCATCTCTATGAAAGCACACACACACACACACACACACACACACACACAGCAAAACACTCATTACTTGTAGGACAAGGAACTGCTTCACAGAGCTTTTGAAGCTGTAAATTTTTATGCAAGTTGCTCTTGTAGACATCTTTCTCCATCAGATAGGCTAATACATTTGAATTGCTGATCTTTCCATTAGCAACTGAACACTTAACTACTATACCACTGACATGTAGATCATGAATATGGCCCTTCTAGTCAAAATTTTATTATTATTAAAAATCATTTTATTAAACAATCATTTTATTAGGGAGTCTTAAAGCTATTATAATAATCCATACAGCAATTGTATCCAGCACATTTATCCAAATGCAAGATTTTTTGTAACCATGTACTTTCTATTGAACCCTTGATATCAGCTCTTTTTTCTCATTCTCCATCCCATAGCCATAATTCATTGTGTAATGCATTATAATCTTTTCTCTATGCCTGTGATCATAATCTCATTTTAGGGAGCTTTCTCTGCTATACTACTAGTATTAAGGTGAGATTAACTCGACCTTAATAGGAGTCGTTAGCCAAGTTACACCATTTGTTTCTTGGGGGACATAATCTGTTGAAAGACAACAACCCCACCCCTCACAGCCATTTTTTTTGTGTATAAAAATCATCTTAGAAGTGTAGAGAAGAATCTAGGAGCTATTGGAAGTGGTAAACATTCAAGATCTCTGACTACATTTGTGGAGATTGAGACCAGAGGCACAACATGCTGTGGCACAGACCATGGGACAGAGCAAAGGACCTAGACTGAGACCAAAGGCAAGAAGACCTTGACAGAGTGCATAGGAATAGTGTGTGAACATGGAATCTGTGAGGAAGAACAGTGAGTAAACATCCTGATCTTTGGAGGCAGAAGCCAAGAGACTACTTGGCTGAAAGGCTGAGGACCACAGAGAGTCTTGGCTGCTAGTGAGGAGAGGTGCTGATATGGACCAACTTTATCCTTACTATTACTATTAACTGATCCTATAGTAAATTATTTATTACTGAAATTGTAAGACAAGTCTGCCTACTCTCAACTCATATTAATACAGAAACGGAAGTACTAGTCAGAACCTTACGTTTTTAAAAGAGATAAAAGATATTCAGTTTGATTTTGAAAGAGTTTTGGTGGTGTGGTGACTCATCAAACTCTGGTTCTCTGAATTTGAGCCAATAGCCTGCTACATTGTCTACTGACCCTGAGAGCAATCAGTGATCTGCCATCAGACCTGACATCCCTGCTGACTTGGGATTTATTGGACTCTGCAGCCACAAGTCTGGATTGATGACCTTGGATTCACCTTCTGCATCCACCAGCCTGCGGTCTTCCAGTTTGATCTTCCTGCTTAGTCTTCCTGGCTCTCAAGACACTGCAGTTATATGAGTTAGGAAAAGTCTCAAGCTTAACATCTGACCAGTGGAACTGAGCTGGACTAGATTTATTTGTTCTAAAATGAGTAAGCCATTTTCTTGATACAAATTTCTCTCTGGTATTGATGATTTCATGTACCATATATCATGTTCAGGCTAAATGTTCTCCAATCATTGTAGAGAAATGAAATTTTATGAATGAGCGTTCTAATTGGTTTTCAAATGTGATTACTTCTCAAGACACTGATGACCTTGTCCCAGGTATTACTGATACATTTTCCTATATTAGTACAGAGGGTGCTGTTAATCCATGGTGTGAGGTGATGTACAGATACAAAATATCACCCTCAATAAATGAAGTGTTTGTAAAGAGTAAAGCTCTGGATGACCATGTATTTGATATATTTTAGAAATCTTGTCTGGATAAGAAGATTGGATAATACTATTTGTTTTTGTGGTCTGGTGCCATCAAGTTGGTTCCTACCCATCACAACACCATGTACAGCAGAATAAAACATTATCCAACCCTGCATTATCCCCGCAGCTGTCTCTGTGCCCGAGCTTATGGTAGTAGCTACTGTGTCATTCCATCTTGTCGAGGGCACTCATCTTTTTTGCTGCCTCTCCACCTTACCAAACAAGATGTTCAAGTGAGAGCCCAAGGGACTGAACTCTCCTGAAAACATTTTCCAAGTATTTTGGATTAAGTTTGCCATTCTTGCCTCTAAGGAACACTCTAGTCTTACTTCTTCTAAGATAGATCTGTTAATCCCCTTTTTAACAGTTCATGGCATTTTTAAATATTCTTCAACAGAACAATAATTCAAATGCATGAGATTCTTTCTTGGCCTTTCTTATTCAGGTTCTGATTTTCACATGCATATGAGGGAATTGAGAATATTAAGGCTTGGGTCAGGTACACCTTAGTCTTCAAAGAAACAACTTTGCTATTCAACTTCTTGTGCAGATGTGCCCAATGCAACTCTTCTTTTGATCTCTTGATCAAATGCTTCCGTGAGCATTGATTGCAGAGTCAAGCAAGACAAAATCCTCAGCAACCTCAGTCTCTTCTCCATTTAGCATGGTGTTACCTATTGGACTAGCTGTAAAGATTTTGGTCTTCTTTACATTGAATTGTAATCCGTACTGCAATCCTTGATGTTCATCAGCAAGTGCTTCAAGTCCTCACTTTCCACAAGCAGAGTTGGATCATCTACATAAATGGCAAGTTATTAACAAGCCTTCTTCTAATCTTGATACTACATTCTTCACAAAATCCAGCTTCTCTGGTGATTTACTCATAAGACAGATTAAATAATGTGGTGAAAGCATAAAACCCTGGAACAGCCTTCCTTCATTTAAACCACACATTATTCACTTGTTTTGATTCATAATCGCCTCTCAATCCTTGTACCAAGCTCCTCATGAACTTGAATGAAGTGTTCGGGAATTCCCATGCTTCTCAAGATTATCCAAAGTTTGTTATGTTCCACACAGTTGAATACCTTGGCATAGTCAGTGAAACACAACTAACTAATTTTTCTGATACTACATACAATTAACAAAGAAGTAAAGCAAAGAGTTGAGCCCAGGGCTTCAGAGACACAGCCCAAATGCCAAAAAAAAAAAAGACTTTGAAGTTTTGCCTGATGCCAAGAAAAAAATTTATTTGTTGTTGCAGCTGAGTTGATATTGTGCATATCAAATTCAGAGTTTCCTCATATTGTGCATATCAAATTCAGAGTTTCCTCATAAGAGTGGCAGAATTACAAAGCTAATGGAATATCTAACCTCAAATGCTGTTTGATGTTAAAGTTGGGGTATTGAATGGGAAGAAATGAGACCCTAAAATTGGGAGGGATGCAAGTGCAACTAATCAAAAAGACAGAGACATTGGGCCTCTAGATTTCATTTAATAACTTCAGACAACAGCATCTTCCCTCTCATGTGGTGATTATTTCACCTTTATCTGCTAATGCCTCATCAGTAAAACTAGTTTCTACACCACTCATAGTTGAGGAGATCAGGCCAACTTTGCATACAGGAATGGCTGTGGCAGAAGTCTTAGAAGACATTACTAAGTTGTCCGCACTACTCATTATGGCTTCTAGACCTAGACCGAGACTTAAGTTTCAAAACATAAAGTACAAATGATGACCCATGAAGAGGTGTAGCATACTCCTAAAGACCTGGGGGGGGGGGGGGGGAAGACCTGGGAAAACAACCCAGGCAGCTGGACAATGAAAAGAAAAGTGAAGTACCAAGATGGTCAACAATATTCCAGCATTCAGATGATACAGCCTTGCTTTATGAAACCAAAGCGGAAGGGCAAAGGCTACAGCCTTGCATTTGAGTTACAACTCAATATCCAGAGCATAGAAAACCCTCACAACTGGACCAAAACACGTACCATGGTAAATACACTGAAGTTTTCAATGGTTTCATTTGATCTAGGGCAACAATCAACGGGTCTGTGAGCAACAGCCTATTGCCTTTGCCAATTGTGCCGTGAAAGATATTTTTGAAGCAGTAAAGAGCAAAGTCCTCCATTTTGAGGACTAAGGTATCCCTGGCCCAAGTCATAGCGTTTTAACAATCTTAGGTACATGTCAACGCACACAGACAAAGAAAAGTGGAGAAGAATTTCTGTATTTGTGTTATGGTGTTGGGGAAGAGTATGGAATTTGTCAAGAGCTCTCAGAAAAACCAATCTGTCTTGGAAGAAGTACTGCCAGAATATTTCTTAGAAGTGAGGCTCCGGAGTCCTTGCCTCACGTCCTTCAGACATGCTCTTAGGAGCAACGAGTCCCTGGAGAGAAGCACCATGCTTGGTAAAGTGGAGGATCCATCATAAACAGGAAGACCCTTACAGAGATGGGATGACGCAAAGGCCCAAACAGTGGGCACAGACACAGGCAGGGGCAGGGGAGGCGGCAGTTCTTCCTGTTGTACAGAGCATGACTCACAGTTGTCCCTGAGGGCATAACAGGGTTTAAAATAAACTTCTCATTTGTATGGAAGCAGAGTTTCATTTTCTCTTTTAGTCCATTAAGAGCAAATATGAGGTTCAAGATGTAGGATGTCTTTGCTCTTTAGAATGGCAAAAAAAAAAAAAAAAAGGCTTTCACACCTAAGACATGAAAGGTAACAGAATGTGAGGTCAAGGTATCGAGTAACATAAATCTCAGCCTTCCTTTCAACACTTCTCTGGAAGAGGCACTGCCAAAAATTCTACCCTTCCGCACTGCTGTGTAAATCCCCCAGGTCTAGTTCAGGGATGGCATTTCTCACGGAATCTCTGGCCAGGTCCTGGGACAGCAGAAAGAGGTTTTAAGAAACTCCGCTAGCTCCAAGGGCCGTCTGGAGCTTCCATTAACTCAAAGTATTTGAGGTCAGAGGGCTCAAAGAGTATGGAATTGCATTCCAGGAAGCCCACCTGACTTGGGACATCTCTGCAGGACATCCGGCTTACATAACGACAAGGTCAAAAGGGGAAGGAGATGCTCAGAGGCTTGTAGAAAAGGTTATTTCCCTTTCATGGCTGGGTTCTGTATTATGTCTCTGTATGTACATTGTTTTCTTAATCTGAACAAACATGGAAAAGCACAGTGCACTTGGTAGAAATTGACTAAGGTGAATGCCCTCAATCCAATAAACTGTTTAATAATAGCCTATCATTTGTAGTCTGTACTTTTGCACATGTAATGAGCACAATGTTATCATTAACAACTTAATCCTGTTCACAGTTCTATTATTTTCCTTCTTATTTGCTGGTTTCCAAATGTCCATTCCCATTAGAATCCTGAGAACTTGTTAAAAGGGCAGGAGCCCCAAGCCAACCTTCGCTTTGAGGAACCTGCCTACCTGAAGGTGACCTGTAAGATTGACACTGCCCCGGACTCTTGGTGGCAGAGCGGGTTTAAGCACTGGTTTGAAGACGCCACCTGCTGCACAGGGGCATGAAACTGCTTGAAGATTTAGTCTTAGCAACCTCAGCACCATTTCAATTCCATCGCATCATGTCACTAACAGGTCGAATCAATTCAAAGACAGTGAGTATCGGTATTCTGAAGCAGGTCGTCTGAGATACACTATCATGGGTAAGCTGCCAAACAAGGGCAAAAGCCCATTGGTAAATCAAATTAGCAATTATCCAATCATGGCTGCCAGGTCTAGAACCTGACGCTTTTCTCATAAAACCCTACTTATCAAGCGCTCCAGAGTTAAAAATAGCATGTGTGCTTGCTCTATTTTGTTTTGTCTGGGCTCGCCCCCTGTGTTCTTGCCACTGACGGATAAAGTGTTCCTGTCTTACTGCTGAAGTCACAGCACAATCTAAACAAACAGCTTCAGCCGTCCTTCAGAGAGGGGAGCCAAAGGGTTTGCGTAGACCACTCTTGGATCTACGGATGCATTAAAAATCTCACAGGGACCTTTTTGCTTATTCTCTCTCCACTTGAATCCAGACTAGGGACTCACAGTCATATTTCTGTGAATGACCTCTCTGTAATAGTTTGCTCCTGTCATCTAAACGCACTTCCCAGGGTTTGGCAGAAGTGTAGGAGAGAACAACACCTCTCGATTAAATCAAAAAGAAACAAAAGGGACACATCAAAAAGGAAAGTTTAGAAGTCTCATGAGTTATATATCTCCATTTTGAAAACCATATATATTTGAAATCATGTATAAATCCTTCCCCCGCCTTTTTACATAATTCTAGTTTATGAAAATGGATCCATATATTTTCATTGTTTTTTTTAACTTAAAGAAATATAACCATTTCTATGTAGCCCTTTGACTTTTATTTTTATCTCTGAATATTTTACTGCTGAAAAGAAGTTGTGCTTTTGGACACTGTTGTCCTTTGTGTGACTTTTATACTCTTGAGTTAGACCTTGGGGCTCTTCACTGCCCCTCCCCAGATGCTGAAGACCGTGGACAGAACAGGTAAAGGTAATCTCTTATGCACTTTCTGGGGTACATGCGCAAGGCTTTCTCTTGTGTTTCCTTATTGAAAATACTTGAACTGAGGCTTTTGAGATATAGGAATTACAACTTCATAAGATATTGCTTTCAAAGTGGCAAACCAGTTTACGGTGGAGAGGGCAGGCGTACATCCTTGTGGACTTTTGTTTTCCATTGTTAAGAGCCATTGAACAGGCTCCAGTTCACAATGATCCTGCACACAAGAGAAGGAAACACTGCCCGGTCCCGTGTCATCCTCACAAACATCCCTGGGCTTCAGCCCATTGCTGCAGACAAAGGTAATTTATTCCCAACAAATGGTGTAAGTAGATGTGTAGAGAAAGGAAGCTGCAAATTACACAAAGGGAAATAACAACATATAGTCCAACTAGACTGGAACAAACAACATGAATGTCTAACAGATACAAAGTGAGCTGAAAGAGTACCTGGGGACCTTTCTAAACTAAGGGAAATGCAATTTTATTTCAGAATAACTGGGAAACCTCTCACCAGGTAAATGGCAACATTGTAAAGAATAATTAAAGGGACCAGCAAACCATTTCAATAGAATCTATTCAGTTTTTCAAGTTATGATCTTAAATGGGAATGGAAACAATAGGTTATAGGAGCTATATTCATGCTATGAAGGAAGAATAAAAAAGACAGGGCATTTTACTAGACTGGAGAATGGGGAATCGAGTCAAAGTGATTCAGATGCTCTGGAGAATTCTCAGCAGTGAAGCAGATTATAGTGCATTTCTCAGCAAGAGAGGTGTTTGAACGAAAATGGAGACGTCAGTTGACTGAATTCCACAAATGGAATTCAATTCCAAGCTAATAAAGTCGCTTTGTTATATATTAAATTATGTTTGTGGGCCTTACTTTGGTCTGTTTTTGCATTATCCATCCTAAACAGAGAAGTCTTCGTGAATGGAAAGAATAGCTGTATCATAAATAGATGAACAGATTGGTAAAGATAAGCAAATTAGTGAGAAGAATGGGAATATTTTAAAGTCACCATTTATTAATTTTGTATCTAAGAAATGTCATATATGTACACTAATAAATGAGTACAACTAAAGAATCTGTTCTGCAGAACAAATGCTCTAAGCAGAATTGTGTTCTACATGAATGAAGGATATATTGTGAATGGCCTCTCCCGAATTGTGGAAGAAGGGTTTTCTGTCACTTATTCATGTGGAGATGACTAAAGAAGAAAGTTATGGGCTGGCAGAGGAAGGGAGATGGACACAGGATCATGAAAAGAAGCCCAAATCCTACAGGTCACAGAGGCACCACAAATGACATTCAGATTCATGTTCTCTCCTTCAGAAAACAACATGAGTGGTAACAAAACATAAATATAAGAGACGTTCATGTTCCTGATGGGTGTGCATAAGAGGACAGAGGAAGATGTTGACTGCTCATGGCAATTCCTTTGTGAGTGCTTCGTAACAGGGCTCATTGGAATTGTAAACCAGCTGGGAAGAAAATGAGTCATCTCAGAAGTTATGGGTCCTTGCAGCCAGCCCCAAGATCCCCATGAGAGAGTAAAAAAGGGATGCACAGCGAAGGCAGGTCTGACTTCTGCCTTATGTCAACCAGCTCTGGAAACTGGAGGAGGCCAGATGTGGCCGCTGGTCCATTTTCACAAATATTTTTAAAAGCCTTTCCAGCTACAAAGTTTTTGGTGTAACTGTTTTTGGCCTTAAACACTTGAATTGTGAAACTATCAGTGAAGTTTAATACTCACAACCAAAAGAATGCAAGGCAGAGAGCAAAGGATTCATGCTATCTACTGCACCCATCTTATCTTAGTCTCTACAGATAACCACTGTTAACAATTTGTTGTATATAGTTTCCAGATTTCTCTGTGCATACTGGTATTTGTAATACAATTGGAATCTAATTAAACATTTTGCCATCTCTCAGAAACCATTTTTCATCTATTACTTAGAATGAATATCTTATATAGAAGAACCGAAGTTGAATGACACCTGAAATTTATTTTCAGGAAATGTATAGTCTACCAGGAAAGTCAACCCACAATTACAAATAGAGTACATAGTACTACTCAAGGCATTACTTTTATCTAATGATGACTACATAGTTCTCGAATGTTTTCAGAAATTACGATTATTATACTCCAATGGTACAAAAAGGGGTTTCTAGCTAGGATTAAATCTAGAAATATTTGTAGATTCATAGAAGAATTTAGTGCAAACACATGAGTTAGACATTTTTAGGCAAATGCATTTATCAGTCAAAATATTCAGTGTCAAAAGGCTATAATATCTGAAAATAAATACATTTTTTTTCAAAATTTGATCACAGGTTTCTCTGTTTTCAGATATGTTAGGCAGATAGGAAAACTGAACTAAAAATTCATAAATATGCTTGTGCAGGCCAAACAATGGTCAGTGATAAGTGCTACAAAGATCATTTGATCTATGAGAACAAGACTCCTGTTTTTACAGAGTCTTTGTGTGCAGTCAAGCGTTTCCCTTTGTTTCAGGAGATGGGGAGATAATGTGCCCATATGTAGGTAACTCTTTTAGTCTGCCTTCGGAACTGCACAAGAAGCCACCACTTTTCAGAAATGCTCAATGTGATCATTATTCATTTCTGAGGAAGCCTGTGTGTCAGGTTGTGTTTAGCGTTCATGCAGCTTCATTTGTTTTGTTCCTACACTAACATCCACTTCCTCACACACCCATATTTTTGCAACACATAGTTAGAGATTATTTTGTTTGCAGCCTCCTGTAGATACACTTTATGAATGAATAAGTGAGATGGCAAAGGGTCCTGGTCACACAGTTCGTCAAGTGCTGGACTGCTAACCACATGTGTGACCCTGCAAGCCCACCAACGGCTCCTTAGGAGAAAGAAGGGGCTATTTCCTCCTGTAAAGATTTATAGCCCTAGGGTTACATGATAATGGTAGTGAGAATTGATTGAAATTCTGCTAGCATTTCTTGGCTTATTATTAATCAGAAATTAAATCAACTTCTGATGCTTTGTAAACAACAACAGAAAACCCAAACACTGGCATCATGCTAATTCCTAGCAATAGCAAACTTTATAGGTTCCCAAGGCTGGAAATCTTTATGGGAACAGTTAGTCTCACCTCTTCTCCCACAGAGCAGCTGGTGGTTTTGAACCACTGACCTTGAAGATAGCATTCCCAAACTTACTTTTCAGCATCAGACTAAATTATGTACACAGATTTTAATATATGAAAACTAGTGTGATTAGGTCTCTTTATGATTTGAAATACCTGAAGAACTGGAATAGAGTGTTTTGAGACGTCCCAATTTCGTGCTATATGCACTACTTTATAATATATTCAAATTATGGCACTTAAGCCATTATTTGCCCCCTTCTGTCATTGTAAAATGAAAAACTATTAAAATGAGATATTGTACTGAAATCATACTCAAAAGTTAAAGCATTTAACAAAGCTTCGAATTATGCTATTTGATTCCAATTATCTCACCAGGAATGGATATATGTTATATGGCAATGTAAACATCACAGCTGTGAACATCAGAAATGAAAATTAAATTCATCCTGAAACCTCCGTGGAGCTTTCTTATTGCGATCACAGAGAGGCTGGCAGTCAATCATTTGGGAGCTACGCCAGAACTCTACGTTTTCCTGTCTAGTTTCTGCTTCCCCAACTAGGCCCGTACAATCTGGGGACTGTGGCCTGGTTACTAGATTGGGAGAGGGAACCCCATGCTTCCCTTATCAGATGGAATGTTCAAAGTTCTGCATAGTGCATCCTCATCTTCACCATGAAAGGTCATTTTGCAGAGGTTCTGGGCGGGTAAGATCACAGTTGTTTTCGTTCACCTCCTAGTGATCCAAAAAGGAAGTCAAATTTGGAAGGGGCGTATCTCAACTGGTCAATAGTGTTCTAGTTACTCTGTAATTCGCCCCTGTGGATTATACATATATTTTTAAAATGCATCATTGGAATGTTGACCTACGAAAGTGATAACTATATGAGGACGATACCCCCTCCACCCAAAAAAGGTTTGTCCCATCTGAACCCTGCAGGCTTCCTGGGGGCCACAAAGCAGAAATCAGAAGTGCCACTGCTTTCCCCCTATTTGGACACAAACTGTTCCTTCCAGAGTACTTTACTTCTGCACTGTGTTTGATGATTTGCTGAAATGGCTACACAGAACTCCCAGACAATACTCAGACCGAAGAGGGTTTACTGGAGGACGTTAAAGCGTTATCTCACGCCAGGGACATTAAACAGTGTGGGTACGGTCGTTGCCCTCATGATTCCTTCTCCTTGGCCAGCAGTCCACTGTCTCTGATTCTCAGCAGCCTCTCAGCCATGTGGTCCCTCGGCTTCTGCCTCTGTGAGCCTGGAACCCGGCCGCACAGTCTCATAATCTCTGCTTGGCTCCGCTGCTCCCTCTCATCAACTCCTTGTCTTTGGCTATTTGCTCTGTCTCCTGGCCTCCTTGCCACTGCTTCCGGTGCCTCTAATCTCAGCCTCTACCACTTTCAGACAAAGGTATGGAACGTGCTCTCCTTCTGATGGTCCTGGCACTTCTTTCCACTCTCGTCTCCTGCTGGTTTTTGTACCCAGAACAATGACTTGGGTGAATGTGTGCTTTTTGTCTTGCTGCAGCCTCATTCCCCCCAAAAAACGAAAGGTGGTGGCTTGGGTCACACCTTCCATTCACATGGAAATGTGTTGTCAGGGCCCATCAAGTCAGTCCCCCACATAGCAACCCCACGCACAACACAACAAAGAAGTGCCTAGACCTGCATCTTTCTCACATGGCTTTGTGGGAGCCAACTGGTGCAGCCTTTGTGCCAGTCCGTCTCACCGAGGTTCTTTCATTTTTTCACCACCACTCCCCTTTTTTTAACCAAGCATCATGTCCTTCTCCAGGCACTGATACCTTTTACAGCATGTCCACCACAGAGTTTCACCATCCTCCCTTCTAAGGAGTCTCTGACTGCACTTCTTCCAAGGCAATCTGTTCTTTTGGCAGTCCATGGTACCTGCAACGCTCTGTGCAGCTCCATCAGTCAAATGTGCCCCGTTCTTCCCCAGTCTTCTTTACTAAGTATCCACTCTTCACATGCATGGGAGGTCATTGAAGATACCGTGGGTTGGGTTAGGCACACTTTGGCCCTCAAAGGGACATGGTTCCTTGATATTTTAAAGAGATTTTATGCAGCACGTTTACCAAGGCAAGGGGTTGTCAATTTCTTACCTGTGGTTCTGTGAGCACTGACTGCAGGTACAAACAACTGATGCTGTGTCTTAATTGTAGAATAGAATTCCCTCCAATGTGGGGTTATAATCATAGTCAGATACAAGACAGGATAATGGCTAGATGGCCCTCATTAATTCAATTTGTCTAAGTGACATAATCAGTGATAAAATTAAGAGTCAGTATTAGAATCCCAGTTCCTCTGTAAATCAGATGATTTCCTTTCTAGAATTCTCTGATAAGATTGCTATGATTTGTCTACATTCACTCTCTTCTGTGCTGGCACATGATAATTGATTAAATCATTAGGAATTGTGACTCATTTGTTAAATAGTCATTATTTAAAATAAAATTATGTACATTTACAATTAAATTGTATCAAAATAAAAGTAGTAGATAAACAAAAAAAATCACTCCATCACCCCATTTTACTATTTTCTAAACCTATCAGACTATTTTCATTTATTGCATCTGTCTTTAGGAAAAGTCATTGCGTTATTTAACATTCTGTCCTAATTCTGTGATGCCACACTGGTAGATTGAAGTTGGGCATGGTAAAAGCATTTAAATATGGAAATTATTAATACTACATGTAGAGTATTTCCCCCCAACACTACATTGGCCCCAACCCCAGAGTGGATTGTAAGCATTAATCAGTATACCTTCACTGGCTAGCTTCTAGGAGTACAAAGGATAAAGCTTCCTTTACTTGTTAAATATTATGATCTCGTTATGAGCTAGGTAAATTATGCTAAGATATAAATGATAAGGTAGAGGTTAAAAATGTTGCAGAAGAGGCATAATTAAATGACATGACATGGTCATGGCAGCTCACATTGCATGAACCATCTTTGAACTTGAAAGTTGACTAATAATTCATTACACAGAAAATGACTTCCCTTCCAACAAGGAGCAAAGAGTAAAATATAAAAGGTCTTGCCAAGCTTTGAATAAGATCACTACTTGAATATGCTTAAATAAAGCAATGTTTCTCAAACTTTTCCACTTAGAACCAGGAGTGACAAAGAAGATTGAATGATCACTTTTGTGATCTAAAGTTGAGGCTTGAAAAGTTCTAATATTAGCATATAATTTCTTCTACTTCATCTTTAAAAATTTCACTGCTATATTTCATTATCCTTCTCATGAGGGTGTTTTAAAAAGTTCATGGAACCTGGAGTTAATAGATTATGGAACTTTTCTGTGAAAAATTTGAAACAACCCCCCCCCCATATGCTTTCACTTTCTTTATTTTTGGAGATCATTTTATTGAGGGCTCTTACAGCTCTTACAACAGTCTATACATCAATTGTATCAACCATATTTGTACATCAGTTGCCATCATTATTTTCTAAACATTTACATTCTATTTGAGCACTTGGTTTTTTTGTTTTGTTTTGTTTTGTTTTGTTTTGGGGGGGCATCACTGCCCTCTGTTGGTGGGAGTAGGAGGCCCAGCCTTTGCTCCTGGAGCTGGAATTGAACCTCCATCCCAGTGGGCCGCAGTCCCACGCACAACCACTACGCCACCAGGGCTCAGACTATTTGAGCCCTTGGTATCAACTCTTTTTACCCACCCTTCCTTCCTCCCACCTTCATGTATATTTTCATTTTTAATAGGGTGCTTCTCCTTTCACCTTCATTTTTTTTCATCTCTAACTTTCCCCTAGACAGGAAAATGTCATTGATCATAGCAGAGTATCTTAAGTTATGAGACACATTTATCCAGGGGAACATTTGTATATCTTGTATGTGCTCTGCTCTGAGGACTTAATGATCCTACCATAACCATCTAGGAAGGAGATAGAAATAGTCAACCTTGGCTACGACCACCAAGGTCAAGATAGAGCAGGGGAAAGTGATAGAAAAGTAAATAGGGAGATCAAAGAAGAAAAAGACTTCTTGGAATTATTCTGCATACAAAGGGATACACGCATGAGATACATCAAAGTAACAGTTTATGATCCTCTTGACTCCAAATATATTCGTGATCAAGTATCAATGGAGTATAGTCTTTCTTTCATTAAGCCAGAGGGGCATTTACCATGAAGCTAATTAAATTTCAGGTTAAGAAACACTCACTTGCATTTGTCCTTTATGAAACTCTGAAAACAGTTATAGCAATATAGTCATGGGCTTTTTATAAAATTATTATGACTAAGATACTTTAATCAACTTCCCTTCTGTCACAATTCTTCTTGTAATAAGTGGTGCTTAAGTGAATGGTAATTTTAGGATGTGGTTAAGGAGAAGTTCAGAGAGGTATACATTTTACTAGACAGTGCGATATATTCTTGAGGTCTGTAACTGCCTCCATTTATGTAAGCTACTGCTAGTTTTAATTTACTATATAGCACATCTAGATAAGTGACATGGATATGCAAGACCAAAGGATTATAACAATATGAAAATATTCTATTGAGTCCAACCAGAAAAGAACACAAAGAAAAAAAGAAATTCTGGAACATATATAATGATAAGCTGATTTGTAAAAATATTTCCAGTCATCAGGTGTGTGAAGTTGTAAGTGGTATATTTAATTTTCACTAAAGTCTGTTATTCTTTTGTCAGAAATAGGAGCATATCTAGTGTATAAAATTATATTTTTTCTAGGTATTTTAAATGAAATATCACACAAAACAGAATTTGGGGAAATTCTTTGCTGCACACAAACCCATAGTAGTACTAAAAAGAATGAGACGATCTTAGTGACCTAATTTCAGTTAACTCTGCTAAGTGAAAATACTTATTTATAACCCACATTTCTGTAGAGAAAAGATATAGAATTGATATCATATAAGAAAGCTATATCCAAAACTATATAGCTAAAATTACATAAAACAGAGATGTTAAACAATGAAACGCTTATTATTTTTATTTCTTATCTGTAGTTGTAGCATGGTCTTATCTTTTAATCATATTTATTCAATTCTGGTGCTGAAAAATATTCTGAGAAAATGGTATCAGATTTTAGGAAAATTCATTAATAATCTGTGATATGCAAGTAATATACCTTGCTTGCTGCAAGTGAAGATGGCTTGAATACTTACTGCTAGTGATCAAAGACTATAGCCTTCGATGTGGATTACACCTTAAAGAAAAAAGAAATCCTCACAACTTGATGAATTGATAGCAACGTGATTAAAGGAGAAAATACCGAAGCTGTCAAACATTTCCTTTTATTTGAATTCACAAGCCACATGCCTGGAACAGCAGTACAGAAAGCAAACGGCATATTGAATGAGACAAACCTGTGGCCCAAGAACTCTTTGGAGTTTTAGAGTGCACAGAAGTCACTTTGAGGACTGAGGTGCACCTAACTCAAGCCCGTGTATTATTTATAGCCCTATGTGACTAGGCAAATTGGACAATGTAAAAAAAACAAACAAAGAATATTTACATTTGAAAGATGATGTTGGTAAAGAACATCAAATATATCATGGGCTGTCAGGAAAATAAACAAATCTTGTTCGGGAGGATGTGTAACCAAAATGTCTCTTAGAAGTAAGGATGATGAGCTGTCAACTTCCTTATTTGGGTCAGGTGGTGAGGAGAAACGAGTCTCTGAAGGAGTGCGTTATGCTTGGGAAAGTAGAGGACCCCAGCAAGGGAAGAAGACCAACAGTGAGCTGGACGGATGCAGGGCCTGCAACAATGGGCTCAAGCAGCATTAACCATTCTCTGAATGATGTGGGCCCAGAGAGTGTTTTGCTGTGCTGCACATAGGGTGGGAATTGAGTAGGAACTGAGCGGATGGCATCTAACAACATTAAGTACTACATTTTTGTGATACTTATGAATTTCTTAAAATGCATATTTTACTGAAAATTTTAAAAATCTTCATTAATAAATATTTACATTTTTATTTGTTTTTGCGTTTACAGGTTTGTTTTGATTTTGTTTGAGGGCCGTTTCCCAAATCCAATTCCTTCTCAAATTCTAGCAAATGAGTGAATTCCAATTTAGAGGGGCGCTATATGATAGGATTGAAATCTCATATTGCTCCTGGAATGGCTGGTGGATTCAAACTGCTGAAGCCGGGAATAGCAGTCCAACTTGTACCCAGTACATTGACAAGTGTTCAGGCTCCTTAGATACATATAGGAGTCCCTCAATTTTTAACATTTTTTGTCAATATAAGAATTAAATTCTTCCTTTAAGATGCTCTTTTATTAGGAAAAGATCAAATATCTTAATTAAGAAAACTAAGAGGCTGGAGTTGTAGAACTGGTAGAATTCAGAAGCAATGGGCCTACAGTGTACATTAATGGTCCTCAACTTGACTTTATGATGTCACAAGACTAAAAACACACCTCCATTAACACCTTCAAGCAACCGGATATAGGTGTTCAATTTTTTTTCTGTGGAGTAGCCAAGAGGCTTTTAAAAAGGCAGTGTTTTAGAATAAAGTTTGGTGTAGTATGGAAGAAAGATTAACATTGGGAATAAATGAATTGTTAATTGATTTTGAGGCTCTTGCAATAGACTTACTTCAAGATCTGAATTAGGCATGCTGTAATTGTTATAAAAATGGTTATTAATATAAACATTGAGACTAACATGATGTGGCAGTTGGCTGAGTGGGAGCTGCCAATGATAATTCTAAAAATTTTCAGCTATTCATCCTAGAGAAATAATAAAGCAGACCATGGAGTCGGAGAGTGAATGCAACAAAAGCAGACTTTCTAGAACATAATTCCAAATGGGAAACAATTTGAAATTGTTGCTGGAAAGGAAAGTGTTGAAACGTTTTGAATTTATATTTAAAGATGGTTGTGGGGACTGGAATGGAAAAGTTTGAAACAAAGAGGAAGGGCCAGTAGTTAGATAATATCGTGTTGGTGACAGGATTGAAACTGAAGATCTTGCGATGGAATTCGCAAGACCAATTGGTTCTTCGCAAACAGGTGGGATGCACAGAGAGCAAACCGACTGCATCTGCGGGGATAGACGCTCGAGACGCTCAGAATCAGCAGCTAAGACGAGGATAGGGGCCGACTGTGGAGCAGAACACCAGGCACTCATATGTAAGTTCAGGATAAAGCTGAAGAAAATTAAAACAAGTCCCTGGAGTCAAAACTGACCTTGAGTCCATCCCACCTGTGGCAGTTACATAAGCTCCTGTCAACTTGTGAAGGGGTGGAGTCAGCCTGTCAAGCAGGTCACAACTTGATGTTCTCATTTGGAGGCTCTAAAGAGATAAATAGTTCACTGGAGGCCAGAAACACACTCACTCCCTGCAGGACATGTTCCTGTAGACAAGGCACATGGAGCAGTGCTGATTGCAACCAGAACCTTGGAGCTGGAGAAGCCATGTGGAGACCCACACGGTGTTACGATGCTCTGACTGCCACTGGATTCACAAGAATTTCCACCCACTGACCTGTGATCTTCCCGCAGTCAGCATCATTGCATGTGCTGTGTGAGCCTGGTACAAACTGGTACTGGACATAGGTGATAATATCGGACTTATAAACTTGATCTGGACTGGGTTAGAATGTTTTCCTAATGTACAATTGTTCTTTCTATAAAACTCTTTCCTATATACATGTGTGTCTATGAATTTGTTTCTCTAGTTTACCCAGACTAACACACCACCTGAATTTACAGAAGACATCAACAAATTACTGCACTGAACACAAAGGACAAGAGACGTACTGAGTTAGGACATTATACGTATAAAAAGCAAAAGGTCATTAAACAGACAGGAAAGAAAAAAAAAGATAAATGGATGTCAGATGAGACTCTGAAACATGCTCTTAATGGTAGGGTAACTAAAATAAATGGAAGAAATAGCTGAAAAACGAAAGCCCGATGAAATGCAACCTTAAATAACTTTCTTTACAACTCTACACCCTATTGTTTTAGAATTACCTATTTCATAGTGCTTTACTGTGCCTGAAATTTCAATTGCTAGTGTGTATAGAACTTTGCAGTAAAAAAAAAATTCATTAGTCTACTGATTCTACCTCTAGTTAATACCTGGGATGAACAGACCAAACTTCCTAAGGTGGCATAAGCTTTTATCCTTTCAACTTGGGAGTAAATCAACTTACATGTCCTTAACATGTTAGCTATATGCATTTGCAAAATTGATTAGTACATAAAATATTTAAAACAGTCCTTCAAAGTAATTTTGTTTTACACAAGAATTCATCTCATATACTAAAATTATAAATTATCTTTTAAAATAACTAGAAGTGTGAGTTAACCAAGAAATTTAAGGATAATAACTTAAAGGCCAGTAATCCTACCTGACACCTAAAAACACACATTTATACACAGAACAAACTAGTTTTCAAATCAAAGAAATTGAGAAAACAATCAGAAAAATGAATGCAAAGACATGAACAATTTACAAAGGAAAAGTGTTAAATAGACTGATGTAAATATATTCAGGGTTGTGTAGGCTAAATGAGATCAAGTAATTAGCAAAGTTTGTGGTAAACAAAAATTGAAATATTAAAGCATAACAATCATGAAGACATAAAGTAACAGGGTATATATTTACATTGGTAAACATTGATAATGTCTAGAGTTGTCAAGAATGTGGAGAAGTGCACTTTGTGATAATGTAGGATTTGAATATATATTAGGTGTATCCTTTTTGGAAAGCACTTTAGCAGTAACTTTTAGAGAAAAATAAGTATCTATTTTTTTTTACTGATTGCACTCCTCAAAATTTATTCTATGGAAAATATTAACCCAAGTATACAAAGATACTCATACACTAATACATTGCAACAACGCCAAACAGAAACTGGCCATAGCTCAAAAGTCTATTGAGAGAGGCTTGGTTTAGACCAGTAGACCATAGACCAGTAGACCATAGACCAGTAGATGAAAAATGTAACTGATCTATATGTAAATACACGGAACACTTTCCAAATAACTTATGGGTACCTAAAATAAGACAGCATATCAGGCAGTGGGTTGCCACAAGGTGAGGGGTTCAAATAAGACAGCATACCTCCTCCTCTATGTGTCTTGTTATTGGACATTCTGCATTCACAGCACTGTGCATTTGCAACAACAGTAAAATATCTATTCAACTATTTTTTGCACTAAAGATCTAAAAGTAAAGAACATCTAATAGTCATGCACATCACATTGGCTCTGACGGCAAGGGTTACATGTCAATTTGGTTGGGCCATGACTCTCAGTGATTTGGCAGTTATATAGTGATATAACCTGGCAGCTATTTAATGGTATAACTTGACAGTGCTGTAATCACATAATTTGACAGCATGTCATCACATAATTGGATGTTATATGTAATGATATCGTCATCCTCTACTTTGCGATTTTGAGGCATCCTCCATTTTTGCATAATGCTAATTTTTTCCTGAAAACCTCATACTGTGAACCTAGCCATGTTGAAAAGTGAAGAGTGTAGAAAAAAATAAATCTATAGACCATCGTTGATGAATGCTGATAGAATAATACTGAACAAAATATAAATAAACAAAATCAAATGGCACGTTATGAAAAAAATACAATGGTTAAGTAAGATGTCTTCCAAGAATGTTAGGTTGGTTTCAGGATTAGGAAGTTCAGTAACATCATCATAACATAACATCAACATAAATTCATAACATAACATCAACATAAATTCAATTGCTATTGTGTGTGCCAACAATTCACAGGGCCCTGTATGACAGAGTGGAACTGCTTGCCAGGGTTTTCTAGGTTGCTATCATCTTTATGGGAGCCGATTACTGAGTCTAGTCTCCCATAGAACCGCTGGTTGGGTTAATCTGCTGAACCTTTAGATTAGCAATCTAGTATTTAACTTCTTATGAGCAGGGTCCCTTTAACATCATATTCCATCTTAATATATCTCACAGGAAATTACTATATGATTGTCTTAAAAATGCTGAAAAAGTCTGGTAAAATTCAACACCATTTAATAACACTGATTAAAATCAGAATTATGAGACCACTTTTTGATTTGATAAAATATGTACATTTTCCCCCTTAAACTATATTTTTGATGAGGAACACTAGAGACTTAGTGACTAAAATCAGGAGCTAGTCTTTTGTTTGGGTTCTATTGTTGTTTACAAAAGCACTGGGTAACTAAGAAGAAAGGCCAAAATAAAAGGGGAAACTTGAAAGCAGCAAGTTAAACCATACAGCATCTCATTCTCCTGCTCTCTCACCTCGTGCTGTGCTTAGACCTGGCCGTTGAGATCATGGCCAACCAGGAGAAGGAAAGAGTCCTGGTGTGTTCTTGATCCTGCACAGTGAGATGGAGCATTGGGGTGGACGCTACAGTCGTTGGAGTATGTACACATAAGAAAGGCAGTCATTGCCCTTTGGACAGACTTTACATCAAGTCAAGTAGCATCAAGCAAAGCTGTCCAGGGTTCCCCCCCTCCACCCAACAGCAGAAGTGGAAGCTGTGGTTTCCAAAGACCCTTCCTGAGAGAAACAGCTCCTTGAGTAGCTCTTCAAAATAGCATTGGCCTGGGCAAGATTTGGAAAGCAAAGGCCTGAAACAAGCAAGTTTCAAAATCTGCTGCCATCCTCTGGAGACTTGACCAGGATTCCCCCCCAGAGATGGTTTGTGTGATAGGCGCTTGTTAGAGGAACTTGCCCTTGACACATCATCACGGGTCCAGTAGGCACAATTGCACAGAAATATATAAGTAAAGATTATAGCAAAGTCATAGAAAATATGAGAGATAGAAAGAGTGGAGTCAAACACATTTCATGGTAGCATGCTCACCACCTGGATGGGCATGATCTGAACAGCCAGGTCCATGCACAGTGCGGGCAGGAAGCCAGGAGCCCGAGAGCCAGATGGGCCAGCAGGAGGGAGAAAGTTTATTGCTCGTCCAGGCTTAAATCTACTGAGGTACATGATTACATCACAGGAAGAGGATGTACAATTGGCATACACGTCACAGGAAAGGGATGTACAATGATAGGAAGGCGTGAGCTAGGGGTGGAGTCTAGTACTATCCTTATCAGAAGGGAGTGGGCTCTTCTTAAGGGTGGGACAAACTATAGAGTCTGATTACTCTAGATGCTGATAACCCTTAGGGAAAATAGCCCCTGACCTACTTCGTTTGACCTGCAAGTGTGTAGTAATATGCCATGTGTAGCAAGCAGCTTAAGCTTGACATATATTTGGGGGAGACAAGTTGGGAAAAATCATTCTGTTCCCCACAGATGCTAGAGCAACAGGAAGTGCTTTGGCCACCTCCCTGGTGGCTTCCTGCCCCTCTCTCAGATTACGATTGGCTTGCTCCGCCCCAACTCTCCTTCCCTTCTTCCACTGAGCTCATACTCTCAACCTAGGCCTGGCCTGCCAACCTCCAGGACAGGAAGGAAAGGCCACTTTTTGCTGGACGTTTTTGAAGTCTAGCGGACCATCAAGAGAAATGAACTTCAGATAAATGCAACACCACAGTTGAACCTGGGAAACACCACGCTGAGTGAAGTGAAGCGAGTTATAAAGTGACCAGACATCCCACTTTTTAACAATTTAACAACATCTCACGGTGCTTTAAAATTAAAATAAATATATTACAATATTATTTTTGTGTTTTATGAAAAATTTTGTTGCTCCATATAGACCAAATTTTTAATCCAGAACCCTCCACCCCCACCCACCAGTCAATGGTGTCCTGTTTAAAATCTGGCCACTTTAGTTATAAAAGGTCAGATATTGTATGATCCCACTTCTAGGAATGATTTAGAATAGGGAAATATACAGACACCAAAATCTCATAGTGCTTACCAAGGTTGGGGAGAGGAGCTGAAGGGAAATGAGCCACTGTTTGGCAAGTCATGAGTTTCTCTTTATGGTGATGAGAAATTGGGAAATGATCATAGGTGATGGCTGCAAGGCATAGCTCATGTAATCAATATAAATATTACAAACCTGAAAACGTTGCATTGAAAAAAATTTGGGGGGGGGGCATCACTGCTCTCCGGTGGTGGGAGTAGGAGGCCCAGCCCCGCTGCTGGAATTGAACCTCCGTCCCAGTGGGCCGCAGTCCCGCGCACAACCACTATGCCACCGGGGCTCAGCCCGAAAAATATTTTAAGAAATATTTTACAACAATTTTCAAAGAGAGATTTTACAGAGATTTTATTTTATTTTTGTAAAACAAGATTAGCAAAACAAGACTGCACTCAACCACAAATATATCTAGGCTGACCAGAGAACAGTTCTACATATGGGTTTTCAAATGCTATAAATATACCCACAAATATAGTCCAGTAAAAGACAGCGAAAAAGAGGCAGAACCTTGACCCAATGGACGGACAGCGTGGCTGCAACAATAGGCTAAACATCACAGTGGTTGTGAGGACGGCGCTGGGTCGTCCTGCTGTGCATGGGGTTGCTAAGAGCCAGAGCTCACTCTGTGGCACTGAACAGTGGTAACAACAGTAGACCATACAGGGAGGCAAGTTATAAAATGTGTTAGCCATTGCAAAACACCTTGATGGCATGAGTCTCTGGGTCTGGGGTGGAGGGTGTGGGGAGTGGGGGCTCAGGACTATAGCACAAGGAAATGGAGATCATCAAGTTAAATTGTCATCATAGAGTCCACAAAGAATATTATCTACAGCACTTCCTAAGCTGTTTGAGTAGTGACTTTAGTCTTAAGATTTCATGAGCTGCCCATCCAAAGGGAAACTCTTGGTCTCTCCCCATTAGAAGCAAAGAAAAGGGAATTTTTTTCAAATGCATGGGAACAATTCAAAGGACTAATGAACCATATGAACTTCAATCTCCATGACTTTCAGACCAGAAGGGTTAGATGGTACCCAGGTATCACTACCAACTGCTCTAAAAGGGATCACATTTGAAGGTCCTGTATTTTAAAAACCACAGGAGCCCTGCTGGCCTCAGGGATACACCTGGGGCCGGCAACTATAAGGTCAACAGTTCAAACCCACCAGACACACCAAGGGAGAAAAATGCGGCTTTCTATTCTTGTAACAACCACAACACTGTCATCCAGTCCATTTCTGACTCATGGCAACCATACAGGCAGAGTAGAATTACCTGTGTGGGTTTCTGAGACTATAACTATTTTTTTAAAGATGGAGGAATTGTCACAGAATAAGAAATGAAAGAGACAACCATCTCATCACCAAATAGAATATGGAGTTGTGTGTTGGATTTTCGAATAGGAAAAGAGAATTAAAGGGGAAACTTATGAAATTCAAAGATATGTAGTTTAGTTAATATTAATATATTCTTGTTACTTTTCTGGTTTTAATCATTGTACATTAGGAGTAACTGGATGAAGACTTTATGTAAAATCTGTGTACTGTTTTACAACTTTCTCTTAGTTTAAAATTATTTCAAAAGAATATGATACCAGGACGGTTAAGAGAAGGTGGGGTTTAAAGAGAAAACCAATTACAAGGGTCTACATGTAGTCCACAACCTGGGGAATGGACAACAGAAAATTTGGTGAAGGGAGACATCAGACAATGTAAGATATAACAAAATAATAATAATAATAATAATATCAAGGGTTCTTGAGGGAGGGTGGGTTGAAAAGGGAGGGCAGGGGAAAGATGAGCTGATACCAAGGGCCCAAGTAGAAAGCACATATTTTGAGAATGACGTTGGCAACAAATGTACATATGTGTTGACAATATGTATGTATGGGTAAGAGTTGTATGAACCCCCAATAAAGTGATTTTTAAAAAAGAATATGACAGAGCTAGATGTGTTAGTTTGGGTAGGATAGAGAAACAAATCCATAGACACTAATTTGTGAATAAGAAAAAGGCTTATATGCAAGAACAACTGAACACTGAGGAAACATCCCAGTCCAGTCCAGTCCAAGGTCATAAGTCTGATATTATCCCATATGTCTAATATCAATCTATAAATTCATTAGATTCATTAGACACATGCAATGATGCCAGGACAATCACAGGCCAGTGGGTACAGAGTCTTGAGTATCCAGTGGTGGTAGAAGTATCTCAGCACAGGCAGGAATCTCTATGTGACTTTTCTGGCTCCAGAGATCTGTTCCATCAGGGTAGGCCCATGTGGCTTCTCCTCTGGGATGTCTTACAAGGAATCAGCCTTTTGTCTTGTCAATAGCGCATGTTCAAGGGACTGAGCAGAGGGAGTCTCTTGCCTCCAAGAAGGAATTACCACATTTTCCAGAATTCTCAAGAGAAGACTATGCCCACACAAAGGTTTCATTGGCTATCTCCAGATTGACAGGGTACACTCCACCCCCACATTCTTAATCCTCAAATTGACACCAGATTAGGTGACTGCCACACTAGATATGAGAAGTTCATGGGAGAACTAACAAAATAGTGAAAAAAACATGCCATATAAAAAACTATCTGAATAAATCAGAAATGCTTAACTTGCACAAAAGAAAAGAGGTAACTGTGAAAGACTGTCCTTGGATTGGAGTGGAACTGCCTTGTGGGTTTCTAATGCTAGAAATGAGAATAGGAATAGGAAAGTCTCATTATTCTCACCAAAAGTGGCTGGTGACTTCAATCTGCTGACCTTGTGATAGAAACCCACCTTATAATCCGTTACATTTGTGGTGTTCCTTTGTTGTTGGCAATAGAGTGCAGACACATACAACATAATGTTCATTCATTTCACCTTTTCCTCATATGTAATCCAGCGGCATAGATTGTATGCTTCAATTTTGCAACTATCCTTGACCAATTTATTTCACCTTCACTAATATAAATTCAATGACAAATGAGTTATTTTGCATGAGGTTTGTTCACTTTGCTTTATTTTTTTGAATTTTTGCTCAGACCCAACAATTGGATTCTGTGATCTACAAACTCAGTGGTTCAAAACCACCAGCTACTCTGTGGGAGTCAGATGGGGCTTTCTATTCCAGTCAACAGTTGGAGTCTTGGCAACTCACCTGGACAATCCTCTGGGCTCGCTATGAGCCTGCTGTGACTCAATGACAGTGACTTTCATTTGGTTGGGTTACACATCATCAATCTGTAGAAGAGGCAGGTTGCTTATCTTCCAAGGGAAGACAGATGGGCTTAAGCCACTGACGTTTTAGTTAGCAGTCCAATGCCTAATCTACTGTGTTAGCAGGACTCCTTAACAGGCAGATATTTAGAAGGGTCTTCTAAATTTCCATGAAAAAATGGAATTCAAAATTAATGTAATTTTTTTTTCATTTTTTCCCTTTCTTTTTCTTTTTCCATTTTTTTGGGGGGGCATCACTGCCCTCTGGTGGTCGTGGGGGCTACGCAGTGCTGCTCCTGAGAGCTGCTGCTGGATTTGAACCACCAAGCCTGCAGGGCGCAGTCCAGCATTCAACCACTTATGCCACCGGGACTTAGCCCCATAATGTAATTTTTTCGTGAGCTTTCTGAGGTCCCTTTGTATTTAAAAGTACAGGTGTAGAATATTGGAAACATCAAATATTCGATTACAAAGGATACAACTAAAATAAAGTTTTTTGAAAGGGATGTATAAAATTGCTGTTCATGCTCTTGTTACTTTTCAAGTCCGTTTTGACTCATTTCTTCCTTACATGCAAGGTAAGGAATAACTGTCTGAACCACGCCACCTCACAGATGTGGCTTGAGCTCACTGTTACAGTCACCATGTCTATGGACCTTATTGAGGATTAAGCATTTTCCTTTTTCTTTTTTTGGCTGGCCCTCTACTCCTGGCCTTCTACTTCTTAACCTGTGGGTGGCAACCCCTTTGGGAGTCAAATGACTCTTCCACAGAGTGGCCCAATTCATAACAGTAGCAAAATTACTCTTAGGAAGTTGCAACAAAAATAATTTTATGGTTTGGGAATTAGCACCACATGAGGAACTGTATTAAATGGTTGCAGTAGTTGGAAGGTTGAGAACCCCTGCTCTGCCCCATCAAGCATGAGATCCTTTTCCTAGGTGAGTTTCTACTGGTATGATCACCAAAGAATGTGAGATGAAGTCTCACCTGTCCTCATTCTAAGTACCATTCTGGTTGCCCTTTTTCTGAGATGGATTTGGTTGTTCTCTTGGCAGCCCATCACACTTTCCATAGGTCATACCAACACCACCAACCAATTCAAATATCAATGCCTCCTTCGTCCTTACCCATTTTCTGTCTTCTATATGCATGTGTGTCTTGAAAATACCGTGGCTTGGTTCAGGTGCACATTGGTCCTCAAAGGGATTTTGCTCTTCAAGACTTTTTAAAAGGTTTTGTGCAGCAGAACTGGACAATGCAAGATGTGATTTGGTTTCTCGATGGCTGCTTCCATGACCATTGATTATGGAGCAAGTACAATGAAATCCTTGAAAACTTCCACCTTTTCACCAATTATTATGGTGCTGTCGATTGGTTTTGCTATGAAGATTTTTTTACATTGAGTTGTAACCCATCCTGAATTCTGCAATCTCCAAATTGCAAAGAACTATATCATAAGCAGCAAGATCTCTGAAATTAGTTACAATTGACAACAAAATATAGGTAGAAACTCATAACATTTGGAAAGGGAAGAATAAACTTCTAAATTGCCCATGCCTCAAAGTGAAAAATCACAATAAAATTTAAAAAACATATTTAACAGTTCATAAAAAATACAATTTTAAAACTTGTGAGACATAACTGAAGCAGTAATTACAGAAATATATTATACAAGACTAGACATAAATCATACCCACCTCAAGAGAGTAGAAAAAATAAGATAAAACTCAGACATGAAAATAATAAAATGTAAAGATGGGTGCAGGGAAAATATGCATGATTGAGACTATCCAGAAAGAAAAGAGTGGGTTTTATGAACGGGACAATAATATTGATGAATTGAGACAAGGAAAAGGATAAGCAGAAAGAGGAGAAGTAGAATCCAAAAAAGGATTGAGAAAAGGGAAAGAAAAAGCGCGTTATATCCATGGATACAATTTAAAAGATGTACAATAGATGAACAATAGAAAGTCCTGAACAGAGAACGAGGGGAAAACATAGGACAAAATTTAAAAAAAAAACAGAAGAGACTCACTGATTTGAAAGAGATGAATGGAAGGAAGCCCATCAATGACTGTTGCTCTTAAGACAGTCTTCAAATCTGGAATTGAACCCACGCTTGTAGATCCACTTTCAGCTACACAATCAATCCAAAAGCTTTGCCATCAAGTTGATTTTAAATCTCAATGACCTCAGGGTTTCCAAGACTAAAAATCTTTATGGGGGGTAGACAGCCTCTTCTTTCTCCCACAGAGTGGCTGGTGGGTTAGAGTCAACAACCTGGCAGTTAACAACCCATTGACTAACCGCACCAGTGAATGGACTCGACACCATCAACATAAAATCCCAAATGACATTTGCTCCCCCAAAATCTCAGATGGCAGAAAAGACATGCGAGTAGAAACAAAGCAGAAAGGGTATTGCTCCACTGAAGGAATGGCAAACAAGGTCGTAAAACACAATACATATAGATTGATCAATGGAGAACTAATACGTTTCAAACATTTTCCAGTTAACAATGAAAATGATTTTTTAAAAGATACATACTATAAAGCTCCCTTCAGGACCAGTGATGGGTGTAGTGATACTGGGAGGGTGGAGGGTGGGAGGAGTATAAGGGGGAAACCAATTGCAGGGATCTACATATGACCTCTCTGGAGTATGGACAGCGGTGAAGTGGGTGAAAGGACACATTGCACAAGAGCACAATAAGAAAAAGTAATAACAATGTGTACATTATTAAGAGTTCATGGGGAAGGGGGAGTGGGGTGGGAAGGGAAGGGAAATATGGGGAGTTGGTACTAAGGACCTAAGTGGAGGGAGGATGTTTTAGGGGTGATGATGGCAATAGATGTGCAAATGTGGTGTGCATACAATCGACGTATGTATTGATCATGATTGTTGTATGAACTCCCAATAAAGTGATTTTTTAAAAAAAGTTAACATTTACAAATTTGAATAGTTAGATGAAATGGAAAAATTCATATAAAAAGGCACAACTTGAGAAAACTTACAAAACACTCAAAGATATAGAAGTAGATTCCATGAATAGCCCTCTGTGTTTTTAAGGAAACAAATCTTTAATTAAACGTTGTCCTGAAGAATAAACAAACAAACTTAGGCTTGGATGCCCTTAAGTTTAAGTCTTCCAAATTATTAAAAAACAAGTAACATCAACTTGAAAATATTTCCAACTCATGGAAACAGAAGAGCATTTTCTAACTCTTTTTTATGAAATCAGCAAAATTTTGCTTCCAAAGTTTAAACAAAATATTTTAAAAATAATAATTGTTGTACATTAGTGCATTTGCCATCTGGGGGGGAGGCATGGAAGCCAAGTCTGAATTCCTCTGGCTCCATGAGGAGAATCCAACTCCCTATCTGCCCAAGGACGATTCCTATGAGGCAGAGAACAGACATGCCTTCACCATCTGACCTTGTTTGCCCTGTGAGGACACCAGCTGCTGCCCCCATGACCCTCAACTTCTCTGCTGGGGTTGGCAATCCTTTGCAATAGCCACACAGACATGGCCTATGCTTTAGGGGGGTTCATGAGTAGTTAGAAGTGAGTCAGAAATGTCAAGGATGCACACTCCTTTTGTCTTCAAAGCCTCTTCTCAACCATAGAGGTAGAAACAACTCTCCCGGATCCTCAGTCTTGGTCTCAGCTCTGTCTGGGCAATGGTACAATGCCCCTTTAGTGCTAATAAATGTTGTCGGGGTATCTCACTCTGCAAGTCATTTTCCTGCCTAAAGTCACCCTGCTTTACCCATCCTGTGTGCCTGCCACTCTTTCACACTGTCTCTGTCTGAACTGCTGCCTTTGATGGCTTTGCTGCCCCACGGTGTCTCTAGGCAGGTGTCTCATCATCCTGAATCTGCCTTCTTGGAGCTTGTAAGACTCTTCGTTCTCTTCATTTCAGAGCGTGCTTCTGAAATAATTCACTTTACACCCTGTAGAATAACAGAACTGCCTAATCTCAGAGTTAGATCCTTCTACACCCAATCATTTGGCGGGAGTTACAAAGGTGGAAGAGTTATACTAAGTAATTTCACTTCTCTATGTGCTCTAGTTAGAGAAGCCTCTTCTCTATAAGAAACTCTTTTAAGACTATAAAGCACCCATTATATAACAGATCAGTTATTATTTAACATTACTATATAGCCACAAATCATACCATTATTTCTCGATTCGTGTTATGTTCTTAAATGATATAGATATACTATGTTGAGGTAAAAATGACACTGAAATCATAAATAAGTTTTAAAAAATTAGAAAAAAATTTACCTTGGTATGACTTGGAAATATTCTATGTAAACAGAGGAGAAAAAAAACCTATAAATAACCTGTAATTTCAGTAGGTTAGAGAATTTTTGCCTAATCCATGTACATGTTAAAACCAACATTTTTACAATGATGTACATTTTTTCATTTATTGTAATGTAGCTATGCATATGGAACTTTTTACTGGAGTTTAAGAAAGCAAATATTTAAAAAGTAAATAGGTCTCGTACATTTAATGGTTTGGTTCTTTAAAATTCTTTAAGAACATTGAGGGAGAGTCTCTTGCAATTAACATCCCTTTAATTAGGTCCTATTTATTAGAGCTGGGTGGGTGCACAAATGATGCAAAACTCACCACCAAATAAGTCTTGTCTCATCCAGGTGCTCAGGAAAGAAATGTGTTGCTGGCCATGTCTCATGGTCCCTTAGTTGTTGACAGAGGATAATGCAGAACTTTCTGAAATTAATCCTGCCTGGCTAAGATTTAAATTAGTACCAGGAGTATTAAAATGTAACACATCATAAGATACTTCTGAAAACATAGGATCATTTCTTTCCAGGAGATTATAGGCTTATAAATTTTCATATGGACAAAAGATGCCATAAGACTATACAATTGTTAGCATGAGATTATCTTTCTGAATCTCGATAGATGAAATTACTACTTATAGTATATATATATATACATATATATATATAGTGTGTGTGTCTGTGTGTGTAAGGCATAGCCAGACTCTTTTGGTGAAGTATTGTGTGAGGATTGGCCATTGTCTGAAATTTATTTGGATACATAAGCAAGGGTTTGGGGTTTTTTTAGAATATAAGAGGTGATTAAAAATATAAAGCAACAAATTATATTAAAATAGCGCTGTGGCAGTCATGTACTTGGTGTCAATTTCATGATTGGGAGTGTAGGGGTGGAGTCTAGTCTGTCAATCTGGAGATAGCTAATAAGAACATCTGTGTGGGCATGGCTTTCTCTCAGAATTTTGGGAAATCTCACAATATTCCCCCGTGGAGGTGAGAGACTATAGACTCAGTCTCTTGGAGTCGGTCTACCGACAAGACAAGATGGTGGCATGCTGATAGATCCTGAGTCATGAAACCTAGAGAAGCTGGAAGCCACGTGGGCTTGCTCTGATGGAACCAGACCTCTGGGGCTGGAGAAGCCACAGAGAGACCCCTGCCAGTGCTGAGATGCTTCTACTGCCAATGGATACTGCTGATGAACCCTGAACTTTGGAAATGAGGAGCCATAGTGAGACCCCTGCCAGCGCTGGGATGCTTCTACTGCTACTGGATACACAAGACTCTGCCCACTGGCCTGTGATTGTCCTGGTGCTTCGTAAGTTGGATGGAGACTTTATAGACTGGTATCAGACATATGGGCTAATATCAGTCTTATGACCTTGGTCTGGACTGGGTTGGGCTGCTTTCTCAATGTTCCATTCCTCTTGTATAACCTTTGTTATACATTCCTCTTGTATAACATTCCTCTTATATAAACCTTTCCCTTATGTCCATATGTGTGTTTACGAATTTGCTTCTCTAGTCTACCCAGATTAACACAAAGTGCATGTTTGTGCAGTATTTTTAATAATAATATATAGTTTACTAATTATATGGGATAGTAATATAAGATAGTATATAGTTTAATAATAGTATTTTTCAACATTAAAAAAACTAATTTATATATTCCCAATAATGCAGTGAGTTAATCAGGAAATATTGTACATACAATCTTGTGAATACTCTTTGTTTAATGATTTTTCTACTCTTCATTAACACCGGAAGATGGGTAAGAAATTTTTTTTGGTGGGGGGGGGCATCACTGCTCTCCGGTGGTGGGAATAGGAAGCCCAGCCCCACTGCTGGAATTGAACCTCCGTCCCAGTGGGCCGCAGTCCCGCGCACAAACACTACATCACCAGGGCTCAGCCCAAGAAATTTTATTTAAAAATGTTTTCCCTCCATGTGGAATCGATGAATGAGAGTCCTCAAAGCTGTAAAATTCCAGATTGTTAATTAAGTCATGTACTCCTCTGTCCATGTGTATAAGCACAAACATAAAGGTTTGTTAGATGCTAAGGCTAGTGTCCTATGTCCATGAGTATAAGCCCATATATAAGATTAGCTAGAAGTGAAGACAGGTGTCCTACGTCCATGTGTATAAGCACATACATGAAGATTTGTTAGATGCGAAGGCTAGTATTCATAGAATATTTCTGCAAAGACAGGTTGAGACTGTCTCCATCTGCCTATTTTTCCCACACCATCAACTCAATCTGATACTGTCTGTCCCATAACAGATCACATAAATAACATGCCACACCCTAATTTGTTTTGCCTAATTCTATTTTTTCTCAAATTTTTCATAGTGCCTGGTTTTGACTGATTCCATGGTGGCACAGTGGTTACTCCTTGGGCTGTTAGCTGCAAGGTGGGCAGTTGGTAACTGCAAGCTGCTCCTCCAAAGAAAAGAAGGACTTTGTAATCCAGTAAAGAGATACACTCTCAGAAAGTCTCAGCGGCAATTCCCTGTCCTATGGATCATCGCGTCAGTTTTGACAAGGTATATTGTACGCCACAGTACGACATGCTAAATTACACTAATAATTATGTTCACATATAATATAATAATTATATTCATGACACCAATGCACCTGAGAAAAATTCACCTGTAAAAGGAACTGGAGTGGTAATAGTTGTTCAACTAAAGTAGTTAAAGGAAGCTAAGGAAGGAAAACAAAGATGCCCCTGGTAACCCTTCTGTCATGTTTCTCGGTCATCTGCTTCCACCATCTTGACTAATAAAACTGCCTGTGCATATAATCTCCTAAGACCAGGTGCTTTGCCTGGAAATACTTACAGGTCGCCGTGCACGAGTCCATAGATCTGTGACATGTTCTGATGATAGAGTCCCTTCAGGATGACAATGAGCAGGATCACGACAAAAGCTGGAAGTCCCCAACTCAGAAGGAAAAAGAGTAGATATCGCCTCTCTGTGTGTTCGTCATTCATCACCAGAACATACCAGAAATTCACGGACTAAGGAAGAAAATAAAACATGAAATGATCAGGCTCTCGATTAAGGGTACAAGACATAAACTCCTTTGGGTTAGCCATGAAGAATTACTAATCGACAAAGGGCTAAAATCTACTTAATAAATATAGTTTCAATTTGATTTTTTAAAGTTAGGTCCTTCGTTTAATCTTTTATACACCCTATAAATTAAAGGTGCTCCAAAATTCTAGAAACATACTGCATAAGTTTAGTTTATTTACAGGAGTTCTTATTTTACTTGGTTTTCTTTGATTTAATCCCAATTATAATCATCTGCATTGTTTTGCAAATGTGTTTTGAACAGGTTTAAGTAGGTTAACCTATTTAAGTCTATTTAAACCTATTTCCCATGCATACAAGTTCACACACACATTAGCTGCTGTATAGGGGAAAGAGGAGACTGCGTTCCCAGGAAGATTTTCAAAAACATCCCAAGCCCTATGAAGGGTCCTGAGAAGTCAAAGGGATTGTGTAGCAGTGGGTACGGTGCCAGGCCTGTTCCCCAGAATAGGGATCGCCCCAGTACCAACCCCCCAGTGGGAGAAAAGTGAGGGTAAACCAAAAAGTACCAGTACAAAATAAAGAAACATTTATGAAATGAAAATAAATGAAAAAAAAAACAAAAACCCAAGTTACCATCTCTTGACACAATATTTATCTAGGTCTACAAATTCCTAATGCCATTGCTTCCATCTTTCTAAACTTGTCCCAAAGAATCCCAGGACCTTTCCTTTGTATCACATCCACAAGGCTGTTTTAGCATACTTGAGGGACTGAAATTGTATTCCTTTGAAATGTTTTCTGAATTTTAGGAACAAAAGGAAGCCCGGAAGGGCATGATCATGACTGGAGGCTGGATGGGGTGAGGTTTCCCAGAAAAATTCTCTGAGGACTTGTTATTCTTTCATTACGAGTACATCCACTGTTGTGATGGGGAAAAAATTCCTTTGCACATGTTTCTGAATTTTTTCCTCATTGGTGCAGTTCTTAACTTTTTAAAATATTTTTCCTAATAAACCCCTATGACTGTGTCCTATGAGACAATATATGAAAGTTTTCCTTTTGAATCAGTAAGGAAAACAATTGCCATACTTGAGTTGGTCTCTCCGCCTTGAATTTAACTGGGCCAACAGATTCCCTTGAAAGCCATTGTTTTGACAATATATGTGTACATATATACAATATGTACATATTTTATATGTACAGTATATATTATAGTACATATATAATAAGTACACATATATAGTTAAAAAAGGTAGAGCCTCAAACACTATGGCAGGAGAACAAAGATATATATCATTGTAGGCACCCTATCAAGACTAAAACAAATGTATTTCTGACAGAACTTGTCAGCAGCCACCTACTGATAGAAAATATATGTTTAAACATGTTTTATTTGGAATAAACCCATGCATGTATAACCTGCAACATGAGTAACATTATTTTTTACTGGCCTAAATAGATCAGGTGGACAGAAAATAATTATATGAAAAACGTATGTGACCCAGTAGATTTTGTGGCTCCTTTTTCTCTCTAGTTTATATAATTTCCTTTTGTTTTCTCACTTGACATATTTATTGAGAGCCTCCTAAATTTCAGCATCCAGTCTATAGTCTAAAGACAAAGCAGTACAACAGATGAGTGAATAACACTAGAATCTTCTTTTCCAAGTAAACAGAAAACCATTAAGGATGGTTCTTACTATATTTGTGTTTTTCTTATTTAATAAGATAAAGTTCATAAAGTTTGAGTGAAAATGGGGATGAATTAGAATTGTGAAAAAGAGAGGCCTGAAAATTTCATAACTACATTCAATAGTAACTTGCACTTCAGTAAATCTAGAAGTAGTATATTTCTCCTCCCAGGATGTCTCTTTCATGAAGGTTGCTGATGTTTTACTATCCTTTCCAAAACTGAAAACTCACTGTGGCACAGTCGTTCTGATTCATAGTGATGATAAAACAGAACAAAACCATTCCAAAGGGTTGCTGAGGCTGTGAATCTTTAGTAGCAGGAAACCTCACCTTGCTCCTGAGGAATGACTGGTGGCTTTGAACTGCTGACCTTAAGGTAGCAGCCCAACACATACCCACTACACAACCAGGGTTCTTTAAAAACAGTGACTATCTCATTACTTCACATAATAATAACAATTATTCTCTGTATGAATCCTCTTCCATTGAGAATGGTGGGAAGGGGGCAAGTACAAAAGAATTATAATTAAATAGTAATGTAAGAATTACATATTATCAGGTTAACTTTGACCAACTAGTAGACCTGCCATCACCCCACTTTCCTCGGGTTTTCAAAGAGGAAAGACGATTAAATGAGATATTTCATGTAAAATACTGAGAACACAGTCAACACATGAAAATGTGATCATGTTCCATAAATCTATTAAATGCCAGGCAATGTGAAAGCCAAAAGACAAATCGTTTAACACCAAAAGTAGGATTGATAGAAAGGAAATACTTTCTGTGAGGAAAGTAGGCATAGATTTGTGGGAAGGCTTTTCATTGCTGTTTACTAAAACTTCTGAGTTAGATTTTGTCTTGACTAAATGAGCCTTGAGGGACTAACATTGGGCGAAACCAGGAAAGGATGAAAATATTTGGTTACTTGGAGATTTCTGTCTCTGAATTTGATTTCCTGTTGGCACGACATTGCTTAACTTGCGAATGCTGATAGGTGCGATTCTGAAGCATGCTTGGAATGGTTATCATGTAAATTTTTTCATTTGCCTTTCAAAAAATGATGTGATCCAAGTTTCCCTCAACTTGATCCAACCAATACAAGGATGCAGACCTGAGTAAATGAGAGTATTTGAAATAAGTGTCTTATGCTCAGATCCTTATAGTTCGAAACCACCAACTGCTCTGGGAGAGAAAGGCTTTTTGTTCCCATAATGACAAGGGTGTCCTCTTCCCACAACAACTAAGTGGAGAAACTCACTAGGGCAGTTCTATGCTGCCCTCTGGGGCTGCCGTGCATCAGGATGGGCTCAATGGCAATGAGCTTCTGCTATGGGGGTTTGGGGCTAGAGAAGAAAATGTCCTGAAAGTAGGCCTCATTGATTAACTCATCTCCACAGGGAAAGTACTTTCTTACTTCTATTTATTTTAGTTTCTGTACATAGACACTTGGGTGGAACATCTATGGTAAGCTCAGAGGTGCAATTGGTGGAGGACCCAGGGAGGAGAATACAGATTGGTAAATTGACTCCTCACGAGAAAGAGCAAGACATTCCCAAATGTCTGCTTGCACCTAGATGGACACTAAACACATCAGTTAGGATCACTGTCTGACCTGCACCACAAGCTCGAATTAGTGGGAGACGGATGTTACAGTTGGCTAGATCTAGACATATGATGAGTCTACTGCGAAGAGCGACAGGAAGTGGTGCTAAAACTCATGAATATACTGTTAAACTCTAAATATTATAGGCTTTCATAGAGTAAAAAAAAATCGGTCACACTTGGAAAGACCCAAACATTAGCAAATACTTTGAGATTATTTCCTTTGACAGTATATAGATTCCCCTTTACCACCCTACACACAGAATGAAAACATTACCAAAAGGGGAGGAAAGGCATTTGATTGTTTAAGAAAATTACCAAAAGGGCCAAATAAAAGGACTTTTTTTTCCTGATTCACTTGCACTTTATTTGACTTTGGAAATATTGAGAATAGTGTGGTGGGCATATTTGGGGGGTACAATTACATGCCTCACCTCTGAGCTCTCTTCCTGAAACCCTTCTCCCACACACATTCAGTTGTCTGCTTCTTCAGTCACGATTTCATTCGTGGGCAAAACCTCACACATTTTGAGTCTGTCCTCTACTGAAGAATTCCTTGAAACTTAGTGAGGCTGTATCTCAGTTCATGCTGAAGCAATCTCAGGGTCGGGCGAGGAGGGAGAGTCGGCAGAGGAGAAAGGTGGAAGAGACAGCGCTGCTCACTCTTGCGGGAGGTTCTGGGGTTCAATGACTGTTCAAACTGGAGTCGTGTATGGTTTGTGCGTGTGCTTTAACTAGTTTAAGTTTCTCTTACTTATCTGCCCCCTCCAAAACACAACAAAAAACTTGACTGAAGAAATTATGTTTAAAATTCCAGTTCTCGCCACTCTCCAAACAAAACATAAGTGGAACATTTTGACGACCCTGCATCCCCTGAAATCATGGTTGTTCCTTTGGTATCTGGAGGTACTAAAATGAAAACAGCCCCTATGTTTGCATAATAATTGTCAGTAGTTACTACCTAAATAATACATGTGTTCATCTGCTTTAGTGTCTGTGTGCTTATCCAAGGTTGGAACTAATATGATTATGAGAGCTCAATATAAGGTAAAGCAGCTAAACTCACCCATGCAGTCCTCATGCTGGCTGAACACTCTTCACCATCCACTCAATGTAGTTACACAGACTCGCTGAAGACCAAGTGTGAAATGGATACACCAGTACCTGATTCTCTATGTTTCTATTTCTCGGCTTTCAAAATATTACTATAAACAGCTAATAAACTATCACAAGACCAGAAGTAAGCACATAAAAATTTAGTCTGGTTACATTTTTAGCGCTAATCTTAATATCTTAAAAGTTAACAGCTTCTATTAATATGACTTGATATTCTCCCCCAACAATTCAAACACTTTAAAAATAAATGGCTTTTTAACTTTTAACTTCCAACTGCTATGGTGCAGACAATGAAAGCAAATCCAAAAAGATCTTAGTAATATTTTAAGCAGGAGCAACCAAGAAATCAGCCACTACAAAAAGGATAATAAAGTGAAATGGTTTCCACTATGTTTAAAAATCAGTGCAATTACTAATTGTCACATCAATAATATTAATTCTAACCCACTGGTGTATCTGAACTAGCACTTTGCATTATCTTGTCACATTCTTGCTTGTCTGTGAAGGGCAGTGGATTTGAATTTGCATACTTATCACAATTATCAATCAGTACCTCATATTGGTATACTTGTAACTTGAGAGAATGAAAAGAAAAGGCTTAAAGAATAGTTTTAGAACTTTCTTGTCATAGACACAATTGAGAAAAATACAGTAAAGGAATTTTCAAAGTTGCACATACAAAAAGAGTTCACTACCAGGTGATGATAAAAGTATGTGAATAGTACCCCATAAAACTATTTTAAAAATGTGAAAAGTAAACAGTAAAGAATTATACACACACACATACCTGGGAAAGAACATTATTTGGTGATTACATTGGGGCTTTTGATAAGACTCTATACTGATAAATTGCATTGTTTGGGTCAATGTCGCTTGACTTCCCTGAGTCTCAACTTTTGCCACTGGAGAAAGAAGTTAAATCAGTGCTCTCTATTTGCATGGCTCTTCTAGGATACTGAAATGGTCCAGACCGGTGAGACCTGCACTTGATGCTAGATTGTGGGCTACACTGTTGTGAGGTAGTGTGGAGTCAGCTCCAATTCATGACCACTCTCGGTACAAAAGAACAAACCACCACTGGATCCCATAGCATCTTCCCAACCCTTCTTAGGTTGAGTCCAATGTCGCAGCCACTATGTCAATCGACTTTGTAGAAAGCCTTCTACTTTTTGGTCCCCTCCAATTTAGGAAGCATGATGCTCATCTCTAGGGACTGGTGTTTCCTGCTACCATGTCAAAAGTACACGAGATGAAGGTTTGCCATCTTTGCCTCTAAGGAGCATTCTGCTTGCACTTCGTCCAGAACAGATGTTTATTCTTTTGGTAGTCAATGAAACTTTCAATATTCTTTTCCAGCCTCATGTCAAAAGCATCAAGTCTTCCTCAGTCTTCCCATTCAATTTCTAACTTCCACAAGTATCGAGATGATACAAATACCATGACTTGGATAAGGCACACCTTAGGCCTCAAAGAAATATCCTTATTTTCTACACCTGAAAGAGATCTTGTGCAGCATATTTATTCAATGTGTCATGTGATAAAGAATGAGGATTGATTACAAATCCAAGCAAGACAAAATCCTTGACAACGTCAATCTTTTGGCCATTTACCATGATGCTAACTGAGGATTTTCGTCTTACATTGAGTTGTAGTTCACTGAATGTCAAATTGTTGAAACTCATCAGCAAGTGTTTCAAGTTCTCCTCCATTTCAGCAAGCAAGTTTGTGTCATCTGTACATAGTAGGTTGTTAATAAGACCTCCTCTGATCCTGATGCCACATTCTTCTCTGTATAATCCAGTGTCTCTGATGCTTTGTTCAGTACACTGATTGAATACATATGGTGAGAGGATGCACTCAGACACACAGCTCATCCATCCTGATTTTAAACCAAAATTCTTATTCTGTCACCCAACTGCCTCTTGATGCATGTGCAGGTGCCCCAGGAGCACGACTGTTAGGGAATTCTCTCTCTTTTCCAGACTTCCCATAATAATGATCCACACAGTTAATACTGTGGCATAGTCCATAAAGCACAAGTGAACATCTTTCTGATATATTCTGCTTTCTCCCATGATCCTTCTAACATCAGCAATGATAGCCCTTGTTCCACATCCTGTTCTGAATCTGCCCCGAATCTCTGGAAGCTGTGTCAATGTACTGTGGAGCTCATCCTTGCGTTAGCTTCAGCAAAACACTATTTGCATGTGAAATCAATGATATTGTTCTATAATCTGAAATGTTGCTGATTCACCTCTCTTTGGAATGGCTATAAAGATGAATCTCTTCCTATCAGTTGCTTTAGACATTGTCTTCCAAATGTCTTAGCATACCTGAGTGAGCGCTTGGTGCTAGCTCATAGGCTACCTCCTGAAATGATGGAAACAACTTCTTTTTGGTACAGGGACTATGCATTCTTTCTATCTTCTTTTGATGCTCCATGCATAGTTCATTATTTGCCCTTTGAATCATTTCCTAGTTTTGTCAGTTTGTGTTATACTGTGTGTGTCCATCCTTTTGGTGTTCTAACTCAACTTCTTCTGACATTTCCTTATTATATTAGGCTTTGTCTTCTCAAGCTGCACTTTGAAATTTTCTGTTTGCCTCATGGATTTTATTTATTCCATACATCTTAGCTACTCCATGATTAAGAGCAATTTTCACAGTTGCTTATGACATCCACTTTGAGCTTTTCTTTCTTTCCTCTCTTTTTAATGACCTGTGGCTTTCTTCATGTATGAGGTTCTTGTTGTCACCCCAGGCCTTCAGGTGTTCTTTTATTAGTGGCAAGTGCTTCAAATCTGTTCTTGAAATGCTCCCAATTTCAGGTGGGCTAGATCAAGGTCCCAGTTTGGTTCTAGTGAATGGTTTTAATTTTATTCAGCTTCAACCTGAACTTACATATGAGCAACTGATGATCTGTCCTGCAGTCAGGCCCTGTTGGTCCTTTACCTATTGATATTGAGCTTCTCTTCCCACATATATATTCAGTTTATTCCTCAGGGAAATATATTCAGTATTTCATCCGGAGAAATCTCCTGGTAGAGTCACCAGCCGTGTTTTTAAAAAGAAATTTGTAATGAAGATGCCCTTGTCATTGATAGGTACTCCTGAGTCACCTCTGATACATCATGAATGTAGGTACAACACTGCCCAGTCCTGTTCCTTTCTCAGAATTATTGTTAGACCTAAGCCGGGTGTTTCCCTCTGTTTTGCCGTCTTTTTTTTTAACCAAGAATAATGTCCTCCAGGAACTGATCTCTACTAAAAATATGTCAAAAGTATGTAAAAAGTCTTGCCATCCTTTTCTCTAAGATATGCTCAGATGAGCTTGCCCTTTAAGCAGTCCACCGTACTTTCGATATTCTTCCCCAGCACCACAATCATCAAATGTATTAATTCTTCTTTGGTCGTTTCTATTCAATGTCCAACTTTCACATTCACATGAGGCAATGGAAATATCATGGCTTGGATCAGGAGCACCTTAGTCCTCAATGAAACAACCTTGCTTTTAAACACTGTAATGAGGATTTGTGTGGCAGATCGACCTAATGCAATGCAGCCTTTGATTTCTTGATTGATGCTTCCATGAGCATTGATTGTGGATTCTAGCAAGACCAAAATATTAACAATTTCAACCATTTTTTCCCCATTCATCATGGTGTTTTATAATGATCCAGTTATATGGATTTTAGTCTTCCAAGGCTGTGTAATTGGTGTGTCCCACACTGTTAATAAGATTCACTCCCATCCTGATGCCACATTCCTATGAATATGAATGGTGAGCGTATAAAGTTCTGATGCACATCTTTCCTTAGTTTAAACCATGCCCTTGCTCTGTTCATAAAACTGCTTCTTCATCCATGTGCAAGTACTGCAAAAGCACAACGGAGTGTTCTGGAACTCGCATTCTTCCCATTCTTCATAGTTTGCTATGTTTCACATAGTGGAATGCCTTGACACAGACAGTAAACCAGAAAACAACTTTCTGGTATCCTCTAACCCAAGATTCATCTGACATCAGTAGTGATATTTCTTATTCCATGTTTTCTTCTGATTCTGGCTTGAAACTCCAGCAGTTTCCTTTCAACACAGTGCTACTAAAGTTGCTGAATGATATTCAACAAAACTTCCTGTGCATATGATATCATAGGATAATTTTCTGTAATTGGAGCCACCTGTTGGGTTACCTTTCTTTGGAAAGAATACAAACATGAATCCCTTCCAGTAGGCTGACCAAAAAAAATCACTGATCTTGCAAAATTCTTGCAATCTCCTGATTCATTTTTATTACCTGAGCTATATTTTCTAACTACTATTCTATTTTGTTTCTAACATGACTTTAAATCACCAATAATGAACAATGCATCTTGAATGCATATTTGATCAGACTGAAGACCCTGCTGGAACTCTTCATTTTCTTCATCACAGTTTTTGGTGACTGGTGCATGCATTTTAATAAAAGTTGCCTTGATTGGATTTCCTTGAATGAGGAGAAATAGAATACTATCTCCAACAGCATTGTACTTCAAGATAGATCTTGAAATATCCTTTTTGATGATGGATGCAATGCCATTTCTTGATTGTTTTATTCCCAGCATAGTAAATCATATGATTTTCTAATTCAAATGGCCAATACCAGTTCATTTCAGCTCACCAATGTCCAGAATGGTGATTTTTGTGCATCCCATTTCAAGTTTGAAGCTTCCAATTTCCCTAGATTCCCACTTTGAGGATCCACAGTTCCAGTTATGAACTGCTGTTTCCTGTTTTTTGTTGCTGTTGCCATTTGGGTCATGTCCCATTGCCATGAAGAACCGAAGGCTGTATTCCCTCGGTGCTGACTCCACGGGCGCCTGTATGGTCAGCTCTAATCTGAGAAGGCAGTTCCTCCTCCATCAATTTGAAGTGCTTTCCGATCGGAGTGGCTCACCTTCTGGTTCTGTCTGAAAATGGGTTTCTTCTTTTCATGAAGTTTTCCATATCTGACACTGTTTGATTCTGTCCATGAGGTTTTCTGTGACTACAATTGCTCAGAAGTGAACAGTCTAGTCCGTCTTCCCGGTTTCCTCTTCATGTGGAGGTCTGTGCAGGACATGGTGAGTGACATAGCTTGCAGCATCGCAGCAAGTCTAAACTGACAGCTACACTGACATACTAGTCTAAACTGACAGCTATGTGCTTTTCTATTCTCCTAATTCTTATAAGTATGTTTTCATAGACCTCGCAAACACAAATCAAGAGCTGATACATACATTTTCATCTGAAATGTATTTGTAAAATATAACAGAGAAATGCCTTTTCTTAAAAAAATACATTTTAAAATAGCTACTGAAACACACACACAAATTTATAGTGTGTAGAAGAAAATTCGTATCAAGGCTGTTGTTCAAGATTTGAATAAGTCTGTCACCAGGAATCTTGAACTGATTTAGCCCATCAACTTTAGTCAGAGGTCATGGGTAATGTTAATTATATCCGTTACCATCCGTTCTTAGTCATTCACTTCTGATGAGAGTCTGAGAAATGTTCCACATGTCCTTGCTCCAGTTATAGTCCTTCTTCCCCCACAGTTATTAGCTGACAGGAATTGTAAAGCGTTTTGAAGATTGGAAACCAGCATTTCCTGGGGATATCATTTCTATCTTGATTAGTACTAGTCTGTTCTCCTTAGCACCTTTGGCGCTTCCATGTTGAATTAGTGACAAAGGAAACCAAACCAAACCTGTAGCTGTCAAGTCTATCCCATATCAGGATGACCCTGCAGATTAGAGCAAAACTGCCCTAAGGATTTCTACAATCTTTCAGAAGCAACATGCCATATCCCTCTCTCACGGACCAGCTGGTGGGCTCTACCCATCAAACTTCGTCTGGCAGCTGGCTGGATACTTAACCACTGGGACAGCAGAGTTGCTGAGGAAGGAGTGCTAGGGTTGATCGCAGCATCTCCATCCCTGTGTCTCTTTCCTTCTGCGCAAGTAGCTTTTCTACCAGGGAACAACAGCTGCATGTCCTTCAGAGCCTGATTATGACGATGAGTTAGCATCGTCATAACAGAAGATATGAGTGCTCAAGTATAACTGTGAAAGTCTTCCTTAGTGCTAAAATATTAAAAATATACTCCTTAAGAAAGCTGTAGCTTCAAAATAAAATACTATGCTTCTCCTTAAGCTGTGTCCAGATGAATAGACTGTAAGCACAATCTGAAATTTAGGTGTTTAGTTTTTTATAATTGAAGCATAATGTCCTAGAAGAGGCTTAAATTCATGACAGGAAGCACTCATATAACTGCTCACATCAAACTACAAATGTAATTATACTTCCTGTATGTCAGTCCTAAATTAGTTACTTGTGTTTTCTTTGTGGATTAATCAACTGATAGGATATCATATTTCAGTAACTGTTGGTAAAAGAAGCATAGAACATTAAAAATTTATTTATTGTATATGCTATAAGTAAAATAAAATTCAGAGTCAAAGGTGTGCAAGAAATGCTTCCAATACTAGAAACAATAGAACAATGACAGAGTTTCATCAATAGGATGCTGAAAATAGATTCTGGAGTAACCGGATTTTAGGAGATTGGGTAGATGTTAGGGGGAAAACTATGTCTGTATGTGGTGAACTAAAAGATGTCAAAAAAAAAAAATATATATATATATATAATATTTAGGCATACCTTGGATATTGCAGTTTTGCTACTTCCAGCACAATAAAATGAACATTGCACGGACATGGGTCCCACATGTTTTTCTTTTTGTTTCACAGCACATCTAATGTACTATAGTCTATTATGTGTGCAATAACCATGTGAAATAAGAACTAGCAGAAGCAGGAAGGGAGCACATGCTTGGGAAGAATGGCTGATGCAACCCAACACGGGCCACAAACCTTCAATCTGCAGCAAACACAGTATCCAAAATGCAGTAAAGCAAAGCGCACTATAATGAGTTAAAATTTTCTGTATTTCACTTATATAGACACTGAAACACATACAAACAAGAACACAAAAATATTTGTTCATATTGTTATAAATATTGACATATACATGGGCTATTGCTGGAAGGATATAAAGGATAAGAGTGTTTACCTCTGGGAGTGGGGGACGGGGTGAGGCAGGGAGGTGGAGCACAGTGGTGGACTTTTCATTCTGTTTTCATGCAGTGTCGATTATGTTTTGCACCATGAGAGTGTGCTGTCTCCAAAATGAAAGCAGATCAAAATACAAACGAGAGTTGGAAATAACAACAAGCAGCCAGAGAGAGCACGGACGCTGTAAGATGTGAAGTTCTCGCTGTCGATCAGGTGTTTTAAGGAAGTGGAAACTTACTTTGGTCATTCAGCTAAGTGATCTGACACGCCGGGCAATCGGAAGGAGAGCTCACTGTCCATGGCTGAAGGGGGAATTTGTGAGTCACTTACTTTAGAAAGAAGAAGTCATATTTTACTGTATTCTCTGTATGAACTGCATGGCAAATCTCACCAAGAAAGAGAAACCTTCAAGAAGCAGTCAAGGCCAGCAGTCCCAGTGCCTGGCATGAGCCAGGCTACTTAGTCGAAATGTAGAGGTCATCCAGCTTGCTAAGGCCGCACGGCTATTTACTATCTGCCTCACTGAATGCAGGGCGGATTCTTCCTTTCCACAAGGCCACAGCATAAATGTATTACAAAAGCAGACAGGAGATGTTTTAAACTAGTTGAAATGCTAGTCATCCATATTTGCTTACCTAGTAATCAAGGTAGAGTATAAATATTTGGAGAGTATTAAGTCCTTGTCAAGTACTATTCCATGTACATTCTTTGTATTAATTCATTTTCTCATCCCATGATAAAATTGTTGTTATCACAAGCCTTATTTTTCCACAAGAAAACTAAATCTCTGAGATATTATAGCATGCTTAAATTATTAGTAACTAATAGAATTATGTTACTCTAAAATATGAGCTTAAAAATAATATGTTAAAAGCATATGATAAAAAAGTTAACCTACTGTTTTCAAATAGTCTTTCAAATCCATTAATTCTAAGGCTTGAAGAAATAACACTGATCTAAATAAACATGAATAATTCTAATATGCTTAGATACAGACTAAGAAACTAACGATTAACATATTTTAAATGTAAGATTTGCACATAAGTATATTCTACCAAATTTACTCCTCCTAAGCTGCTGTGCAATATGAAGTAAAATTATTAAAGTGTTATTATTCCTCCCATTTCTTCACCTCAAGACGACTGGCAGGATTGGAGTAACAGTAGTATACACTGACACAAAGTGTTTTTTAAAAGAATTCTAGTTTTTAAAAAAATTCAGAGTTTTTTATTATGTATCATTTTCCTATTTATAAGTGGAAAGATGTAGGCTAGACAAGTGACAACCTCTGACCACAAAGCAATTCATTAGGAGCAATGTACCTAGAATTCAGAAGTTATTGACTTATTCCTCTGTGGTTACACCACAAACCATGAAAAATGTGTGGCGTACCATATGAAATACATTAAATTTCACTGGTTTAAGTAGATTTCCTAAGCCATTAGGCATAAAGTAATCTAATTAGTTTACTAAATGTGCATTGGCTACAATCATAATTGCTAAAGACTGGAAGAAGAGATATATAGAATACACGAGCCTCTATTCAATTGGTTGAAATATTATTTGGCATTTTGTCTAATCCTCTTTCAAACCAGAGCTCCCACACAAAAATGTCTAAAGTTGGTTATTTTCCTCTAGTTGGATATATTTCAGTGACCAGATCATGTCTACTTCTAGGAAAAGACCTCTGCAGCACGACAGCTTTATTGGTGATCAAAGTCCTTCACTTAAGTCAAAATTTGCTTTCTTAATTGTCTACCCATTTGATCTCCATGGAACCACAAAACCCACCATTTCTTCCCTGTAGCAGCCTGTTTTTTTGCAGATAGTCATCACACATTCCTACATTCTTTCCAGGGTTGTTACAGCTGCCTTCAAGTTTCTTACAGGATGGTTTTCTGATAGCTCCTTGGCTTAGTAGAGTTCCATTTGAAACATGCCCCTTGTAAGTATTTGTAAGATTCCAAATTAATCTGCACATTATAGATTACAATGAAATCGTCCAATTGTTATAATAATACTATGAAGCCCAGTGATGCCCCCCCCAAAATAATAATATGAAGCCATAGCTGTATTCATATTATTATTAACGTAACCTAGGTCTCAGATTTTCTGGGTTTTGTTGTTGCTTTTTGAAGCAATCTGGTCATGCATTTGATTGCTACTGAGCTGGTGTTTATTTCAAGCTTCAGGTCTTTCACTCAAATTTGTATTAGATTATATCTCCTTTACTCTGCTTTTCAATCTACTGAATACAATTTCTCTATATTGATCGACCTGACACTTTAACACAGGCAGGTTGCTCTTTTAACTTTTTATCATCTGCATATCTGATAAACGTTTTGCCTGTGCTTTTATCCAAGCTATTCATCAAAAAGCTTGACTAGCTCAGGGACATTGACAGAGACCTTCGCAAGAAATTGAGGATCTCTTTGCAGGCGGACACAGTGATAGACACAAGGCAAACAAAAAGAGTGCAGCAGATGGTAACATCTAGCAAGGGAAGGATTTTTGAATTATATCCTTTGCCATGGTGTGTGTGTGTGTGTGTGTGTGTGTGTGCGCGCAAAATCGGATACCAAGATCACTTCACCAAAATGTATTGGACGGTCGAAGTGGAGGGGGAGCTGCAGGGGTCATAGGAAGGGAGGAAAGCACTGACCTGGATGAGCATCCAACTGAACTGGCAGAGATACAGGTAGTGCGTGACAGCAGCCATGGCCGAGCAGCTCTCATCGGGCAGTTGGGGACTTGCATACGCAGATGCCAGAAAGACAATCTGTAAGAAACAAATATTTCTAGCTTGAAAGCATGTTAAGATTGATGAATTATATACATATTATAAACATATTTATTTAAATCATTTTCCCATCTCCATCTGGGACTCAGTGATGCAAAAGGACAGGGGAGGGAAGTTGACTTGTTGCCCCCATCAACTACTGGTCACTTACATGATGAGTGCTCATTTAAAAATGGAAACACATGGGTTTTGATGTGTAATAAAAACAATGAATGGAATTACATTACATGATATTTTGGGTCCCCCATGGAAATAGCAGAGTTAACCTTGTTTTTACAACTGATAAAAATCCCTTGAAACATATTTTGGCTAAGCAGATAAGAAAGGGAAACCAGAGTTGAAATAGCACTCCTGTTGAAGTTGAAGCCCAGGGGAGAGAGAGACCATTCCTTTCTAGAGATTAGCATATAAAACAAAACAAGCAAAATAAATATTTAATTTCATATTTTATGATTACCCTTATCCTCATATAATTTCAATTTGCACTTAATGCTTTGTCTAAATGACTCCTTCTCAGAGGTACTGCCTTGGCTGTAGTGTTTGAAACTGGACCATCTTTCTTCGCACTCCTATTCTTGCTGTCTCTGTTTTTCTTTCCTTATCTTGCCTTTTAAAAGTAATACTTAGTATCTTGTAAAATATTGTGTAATTTAATTACATTTTCAGGGAGTTATTGTTATTCTTTCCTTCTGGAATACAAGCGCTACAATAACAGGATCATTTACTGTCTTACATATGCGATCCCAAATTTCAAGTTCAGTGCCTGGCACAGACACTCAGTAAATATTGGTTGAATAAATAAGTAAATACAGTAAAACATTCTTGCTGTTTTTATCACCTTTACAAATAACTGACTATTGCGATAAATTTTGAGTAAAATGCCTAAGTATCAAGGGAACCTGGAAGCACTGCTATTGTACTAAAATATGGAAACAAGGAAACTCTTCTTTGAGGACAAGGGCCAACGTTTTGTGACTATATTTTCAGAGCCAGTGCAGTGCTCGGAATATTGAATACTCAACAAAAGTTTCTTAAAAGAATGAATGGCTACATTAAAAATAGGGCGGAAGAGTGTTGCAAACCCCAAACTGATTTATGCCTCCAAACCCTTTATTTTTTCCTCAGCCGCTGGTTGCAAATTGGATGAAAATTAGCAGCGCAGATCTGTTTTCTAGTCAACACTAATGTACATTTTGTTGCATGTCTTTGATTGCAATCTCCACAGAGAAACCTCCTTTATCTCCCTTCTTTTCTGTGCTTCTTGTTGTCTTTGCTCCTGCTTGCCCGGTTCTTCAGCATTTTTCTCCCCGGGGTGAATGTCACTCTTGATCTCAGATAGTTGATTATTCTAAGGTGTGTATGTTTCAGTAGAGTTAATATTCCCCCGATAGATCCATCTACCATTTGCCTGAAAATTTAGTCATGGGAGTGAATTCATTTCCTGACTTGAAGGGGGAGTGAGGGTCACCATTTCTGGGAAAACCCACTTCCCATTATTTTTTTAGTATCTCAATTTGACTTTCAACAACACAACAGAGATCTCAAGAACAATGCAAAGGATCCCTTAAAAATCTAATCAACATGTTCCTCTTCCCAGGACACAATGCAAACAACTTTGGGTTAAACACGCCTATCTTTTCCTAGAGGTTAACTTTTGTGACACTCTTAATTACAAAACACTACAGGTTATATGGGTCCCTCGTTGTTTAGTGGCTATGTGTTGGACTGTGATCCACATGGTTGGAAGTTCAAAACCCCTAGCACCTCCAAGGGAGAGAGAGTGGGCTTTCTACTCCCATAAACAGTTTTACAACCTGGGCAGCCCACGGGGATGGCATGAGTCAGCATGGGTCAGCATGTAGCACCAAACAGAGCTAATATACAGAAGCTCTCCATCTCTTAAAAGATGATGGAAACAGAACTACGTGGTTAATAATAATCTACGAAATGTTTTAAAATATTAACTGTATTTTCTAGCACCTGTAATATGACTTTTTAAAAATATTCCCTTAGGGTGACTTTGGTGAAAGCTTACACAGCAAATTGGGTAGCTGTTTAATAATTTCTATATATTTAGTAAAATTGGTTATGTTTTTCATGTGTCAACAGTTTTCACAATAGGCTCTCATTATTTCAATTCTAGTTGTTACATTTCACTCAACTCATTTACCTGCCCCACCCTTTTGCCTCTCATCTTTATGATCAAGGCTGACAGAGTTAGCTACTCAGAAAGTGGCCAGGGGAGAAGAGGTGGAGAGTGGAAGGAAAACTTGCAGGAATCTTCAGAACGAAGAGGGGAAAGCAGATATCCTCACGCCCCTCCCCAGCACAAAGACAGCTGAAAGGCAGAATGAAACATGTCTCCTTATCAATGGAGGAGACCAGAGATATGGGGGTTATGACATGGCTAGAGGAAAAGAGACAGGATGTTTATAAGACCATCAGCACGATGACTGAATAGACTCTTGAGTTTTAGCTCTGAGAAAGAGTATGGCAGGAAGCCTGGAGAACAAGGGAGCTGACGAGCCATCACATGCTCGGGCCGCGTAGACGCACGCCCGAGCACACGACACCGCTCATGGGGCTCGGCCACACGGGCGGCACCCTGACGCCGGGCGCCAGGCCGGCCCGATTGGAACCCTCCCCCGACTCGGAGGGGGAAGGCTCGGGCCGCGGTAGGCAAAAGACTTGCACGCGACCCCACCGCGGGGCCAGCGGACTACCAGCCACCACACACACCCCACAACCCCCCCCTTCCCCGCAGGAAGGATCAAGGGGGAGGGGGGCCAAAGGAGGGGATGCCACAGAGAACCAGAGAATGGCAGGAGACTCACGGGAAAGCCAGCTTCTGGTGGGAAGTCTACCATGAGCAAAATAAGACCCAGAGTTGGTTGTGTTTTGTTTGCCAGGCCTTAGAGACTAGCAAAAGGCCCTTTGGACTTCTTTTCCAAAGTATCCCCTTCACTAAACTCATTCCGTTTATACCTGATTCTTGTCTGAATTTTTATTTTTTTGGTTTTGGGGCATCATTGCCATCTGGTGGTGGGAATAGGAAGCCCAGCCTTTGCTCCTGTGGAGTTGGAATTGAACCTCCGTTCCAGTGGCCTGCAGTCCTGCGCAGAACCATTTTGCCACTGGGGCTCAGCGTGAATTTTATTTTTGTCTGTATTTTTTCCCCTTGCTTGAAATCTTTCTTGAGAGCAGAACAAGAATATAGTTGTGGAGAGGCTGGAAAATCTGGGCCTCCCCCTGGTTTGATCTCATATAAAAGTCTTACCACAGGTCAGCTATGGTTTATTTTAGGAGCCAGTTGTTATTTAGCTAAAAGTTAACCTCTGGGAGGGGGACCAGCTCAAGTTTGAAGGGTGGTGGCATGGTCATGTTGGATTGTTAATGGGAAGATCAGAAGTGGGAATCTACCACGGAAGAATGATGAAGCATGTCACTCTCCGAGCAGTGTCAGGCTCTACGTCACAGCGGTACAGTTCCGCTCTGTCCCCTGGGGTCTCAGAGAGTCTAACTTCACGGCAGTGCATGTGGTTTGTGAGTTTGTCTTGTGAGTACTTTCAGTCTCTACCAGCCCGGTAAGTCTGGTCCTTAAAGAATTTGAGCTTTGTTAAACATTTTCCTCCCTTTCTGTTTGAAACTCCTGAGGGTGTACTACAGAATCCCTGGCAGCAGAGTGGTTACCCGTTGGGCTCTGAACGGAAAGGTCAGTCGTGCAGCACCCGCAGGCAGCGCTTGCACCCTCGCTAAGGGTTGGAGTCTCAGATACCCACGGGGGCAGTTCTGTCTTGTCCTACAGGTTCCTCATGAGTCAGGTTCCACTCAATGGCAGCGGATTTGGTTTGGGGCTTTTGTTTTTGAAGGTATAAAAGGCTATTCCATAGGCGGCTAAATACAAGATGAACCGTTTGAATCCACTGGGCATCTTGAGAGGAGAAATGAGTCTGTCTCCTCTTAAAAACTCGTCATCACTGAAGACCCAAGGGGAATAATTCTAATCTGTCCTACCCGGTTGCTATGACTTAGAATCAACGTGCGAGCAGGGGATTGGTTTAGAGGTTTTGATATTGGATCTGGTCAAAATAGTAGAGTGTGGTAGCCAAGGCACAGGACGTAAGAGGTCATTGTTTCTGTGAACTACTAATCTTACACTTTCTGCTTTGTGAGTCTTTGATTTCCTTCTTTTCTGTTTGCTCCAAATGTATAGAGACCAATTGCTGGAACTTAGGTGCCTACGCACAAGTTTTGAGGACTCCAGGTGTTACTTAGCAGACCAGGATGTACAGCATATGTCTAATGCCACCTGACTCAGTTGTCTCTGAAGACTTGTCGGAGGTCCTCAAACTCAGCAAAGCAATCCGGGGACATCCTTGATCATGTCTACTCCTCCCAGGTAAGAATCTCCCTGTTCTCCCTTGCTAAACTTCCCATGCCCAAGGAATGACATGGCAGGATGGAAAAGTTTGAAGCATTGTGCAAATTACCGAATTGTGATCCTAATATGCAAAGTGAATACGTGCTGTTGGAAAGTATGGTGCCAATAAACAGACTTATGGATGCAGTTGCCACAAACCTTTGGTTTGCTTAAAAAACATAAGCAAAAAAACATAGCCCCATTACAGAATGTTTCTGAAGGTATTTTATTATGCTTCTAATTCATCTTCTCTTTTGTTTAAAATGCCATTTTCTTCTCTCCCAGAAGCCATTTTTGAGGAGTCACTTATTAAGTCTAAGACTAGACTTGCTCATGTACTACATAGCCAAATAAGCTTTCTATTATTGCAAGTAATAACAATAACAAAACAAGTGAAAAACCAAACACACTCAAGTCAATGACAACTCACAGAAAACTTACAAGACAGAATAGTACAGCTCCTGTGAATTTCTCATATGGTTAATTCTTTACAGGGATTGAAAACCCCCTTTTTCTCCTCTGGAGGGGCTAGTGGTTTCAAACTGTTCACCTTAAGGTTAGTAATTCAATGCATTACCACTATTCCATCAGGGCACCTTTCTTGTAAAATCAAGGTTAAAACAAATGTGCTAGTCCATGTAGACTAGAGAAACAAATCCATCGAAGCACTTATATATGTATAAGAAAGAGATTTATATACAAGAATAATTGAACATTGAGAACACATCCCAGCTCTGTCCAGATCAAGTTCTTAAGTCCACTATTAGCCCAAATGTCAAACAGCAATGTATAAAGTCCTTTTCAGACTCATGAAACACATATGATGCTGAATGTAGAAGACCATAGGCCAGTAGCTAGAAAGTCTTTGGATCCAGCGGCACTGTAAACATCCCAGTACTGGCAGGAGTCTCTCCATGGTTTCTCTAGCACCCAGGGCTGAATTAGTATAGGTCCATGCATCTTGTTACCTGATATGTCTCCAGGCGTGAGCAGAGTCTCCCACTTTCAAGGAGGAAGTACCCGATTTCCCAGAATTCTCAGGAGAAAGTCTTGCCCAAAGAGAAGCATGATTGGCTATGATCCCATTGACTAGACTTCACCCCTTCACTCTTAATCTTCAAACTGTCAAATGATTTTATGTGTACCACACAAGCAAACAAAACAACCTTCAACTGTAGAGTGGACATACCTGAGTCCTTCACATGGATGGATAACATTGAGATTTGTATCCCACTAATTTACTGACAGAATCAGAACATTCGTCAGAAAACTCAAATTGTGCATGATCTTTTGTTGTTGTTAATGGCTTCCTAAGAATACAGCCACCCTCAATTTTTCATTTCATTTTGGCGGTGGACATATAATCAGAAGCAAGCAAGCATGTGAATTGCACAGTTTAAGCCACTGCAGTCACTTCAAAGGTGATCGGGTTATCTAAAATATAGAGTAAGAAATTACTTTTTTTTTTTTGCTTAATAAATTTTTAGTTGAAAGTACATTGGTTCAATTCTCAAGAACTTCCTTGGACTTAAAATAAATAGGAACCTTAGCTGAAATGAAATCTTATAAGCTAGAATTTATGATAATTTGAGCGAATTTAATAAAACACTCTATGTTCCCAACCCAGGCTGTTTGCTGTTGTGTTTTGTTAGCAGCTGCCGAGTTTATTCCAAACTATGGTGAATACATGTGGTATTCATTGAATGAATGTCATGACCTGCCTGTAATGTGTAGACGTTTCAAAGTTTTCTTATGTTCTGTATTCCGAGGTAAGAAGAAGTCAATATTTTCTGAGTGGAATGATATTAGAATTTCTCAAAAAATTGTATTTTCTATACATTTTATTTGCACCGAATGAATAGTTGTTTGTATTTGATTATGGGGCTTTCATTCCTTTCTGTGTATGAAGCTTACATTCTAGAAAATATACTAACAATTGCACCCATGGGGAAGTACCATTCCTTAATTTGGCTGTGATCCATAATCACTTCAGTGATGTGTTGTAAACTCTAGTCTCTAGGCCTGTGATTATAATCCCATTTCGGAGGAACTTATCAATTATCTTTATGGATAAGATTAAATATGAGAGATCCTGCGTGTTCTCCTTAGTAGAGACTATGATTTAAGTCATTACTCTTTGTTTCATTGGGTATGACCTGGTGAAAGACGAAAACCACACCCCCATCAAAGCCATTTCTCTGAGTATAAGAAAACTATCTAAGAAATAGGAACAGAGGGAATTTCCATGGCCATCAAGAAAGAAGAATCACCAGGGACACACATTCAAGATTGCTACCTAAAGGGGTAGTAACTGAATCCACAGGCACCAAGAGGCTGCAGAATAGAAACCATGGGACCAAGCAAAGGAGCTGTGTTGACACAAGAGGCGAAGGCATGAGGACCGTGACACAGAGGAGAGAAGCAGTGTAGAGACCATGAGACAGACAGGGCAATGGGCTTGCTTGCTGGGTCAAAGAGGTAGAGACCAAGGTATAATGTGGCTGAAAGGGTGAAGAAAAGAGAGAAATGGGTTGTGTCTGAGGCGAGGTCTTGTGTCTGTATCCCTAATGTTTTTAGATCTTGGTTTGTGGTAACCGTAATTTTCCCTAATAACCCCCTTTATTGTCAGTATTATATGTGAGTTTGGTATGACAACTATGGCACATACTCAGCAGAAATGTTTACTATCATAGGAGGAATGATGTCAGAATAGGGGAAAGAAAAATGGAAAGTGAAGGCACCTCTGAGCTCTGCCTGTGGTAAGCTTGTGGGGAGATAGAGTCTCCTCTGTTGTGTAGGCAAAGGAGATCAGAAATGCCTCCTACACCATTGTCCCAGTACTCAAAGAAGACAACATAAAAGATGATTTTTCTTCTGGAATTTTCTGTGTAGAAATGTTTTACCTAGAACATAATCATCAAAGTGAGTTTTGTAAATAGAACACAGAGTAAGTATTTGTATATAAGAGCCTTTTTCACCCTCAGAATCACCTTTGCATGCATTCATTTAATAATTCACTTATTTGGTCAACAGATAATTGCTGTCTGGAATCATGCCTGATTCCAAAGCCAAGTTTTTGATTTTTTAAATCATATTTAGTTTCAGATTGGGAGTTATCTTGGAGAAGCCCAGACATGTGAATAAATAATATACAACCAAGTATATGCAAGACTCTATTTGGGAAGGAATCTTAAAGAGCTCACGTTCAAACTGAAATATCAATGAGTCAAACCCCACCAGCCTCTCTACAGAAGTAAGATGTATCAAGTATCTGCCATAGAGAGTACAACCTTGGAAACCCTCTGGTGAAGTCCTACTCAGTCCAAATGAATCAGCAGAAGTTGAAATAGATCCCATGGCAACTAGTTGTACTACCCTAACCTATTGCCATTGGATCAATTCCAGCTCATACTGACCCTGTGGGGAAAAAATATAACTGCCACAAAGGATTTTTGAATAGATAGCCTATGTTAGTCCAGGTAGACTAGAAAAGCAAATGTTTTAGTCTGGGTTGACTAGAGAAACAAATTCATAGACACTCATGTGTATAAGAAAATATTTTATATACAAGAGCAAATTGAATATTGAGAAAACATCCCAGCCCAGTCTAGATCAAATCTCTAAGTTCGAAATCAGCCCCTTTGTCCAACACCAATCAATAAAGTCCTCTTCAGACTCAGGAAACACATAAAATGAAACCAAATGCAGGAAGGTCACAGACCACTGAGTGGGAAGTCTTGTGGATCCAGTGGCATTGTAAGCATCTCAGAGCTGGCAGGGGTCTCTATGTGGCTTCTCCAGCTCAGGGCATTAGCGTAGATCCAAGTATCTTCTCAGCTGAAATGTCTCTCAGGGAGTCAGTGGAAAGACTCAACCAGTCTCTTTATTGCTTCATTTCTCTTACTTCCACTCAACAAGTGAATCCTAGCAAGCATTTCAGCCTGCTCACAGGCTCCCTTTAATGTTCAGTACTAGAAAGGAGTTTTCTCCATGGTTCCAGGTTTTCTTCAGCTTCTGACAAAAAGCACTAGTTCATCTCCATTGATAATTTACCAAGGGTTCAAGTAGAAGGCAAATGTTTGAGAATGAGAAAGCAAATGTAAAAATGTGCTTTACACAAAGAACTATCATAAGAGTTGTACGACCCCACAATAAAATATGTTTTAAAAAAACACCTAAAACCAACAAACATAAAAAACCTCACTAGTTCAAAATCTAAATATCCAGAGTTCCTTTCTTTTTTTTTCTGTCAATCTGTCACCAATGGCCCCTTAGTCAAGACTCATCAAATACAAACATCTTGAGTATTTCAAAGCACTGAGTGGGACCTACCTATTCCGAGCCTTCTTTGCATGCTGGTCCTAACCCATTTAAAGATCAAATTTTAAGAACTCAAGGCAAGTGGGTATATAAGCTTTCTATTTTCATACTTTGCAATAATAATTTTTATAATCATTATACCAACAATAATAAGCAGAAGAAATCAATAAAAACACAGTGAACTCAATTCTTAAAATAGACAAGTTCAATCCTTATTTTGTATACCCTAATCCTTATCTAAATGATTCCCTTGATACAATGTATGGGATTAGGTCTCTGACAGCATCAAGCAAGAACCAGGCTTTTTGTCAGCCATTTTGATCTACTGTCAGCCATTTTCAGTAAACAGCTCTGAGAAATTAAAATGGTGTTTTCATCACTACCTCCCCTTTGCTTGTAAGTCTTAAATGGCACCACACAGCCTCAGGAGCAGACAGCTTCATTTTTCTCCCATAGTGGGGTTGACCTATTTTGCCTGTAGCTATTATGGTAACAATTAATCTACAGTTCACCCAGAGCTCCTTTGCTCTACTGTGTAGTGAGTCAGTTCTGGCTCAGAGCAAGCCTGTACACAGCACACCAAAACATTTCCCAACCTGGCACCGTCTTCAGGATCCTTGCTACATCTGAGTCTCTGTTGCAGCTACTGTGTCAATTCATCTCATACAAGGTCTTCCTCTTTTTCACTTTCAGCTTTACCAAGGATAATAGCCTTTTCCATGTTCTGATCGCTCTTAAACTTTCATTAGATGAAGCTTTTCCATCCCAGCTTTTAAGGGGCATTCTTTTGACATACTTCCAAGTCACATCTCTTTATTCTTTTGACAGTCCATGGTACTTTTAATATTCTTTGACAACTCCATAATTCAAGGACATCAAGTGTTCTCAGGTGTTCCTTATTTGTTGCTCAGATTTCCCATAATGGTAAAAAACAGGCACACCTTCGTTTTCAAAATGACATTCTTAGTCTTCAACACTTAAAAAAGTCTTGAGTAGCAGTTTTGCCCAAATGCAATATGTCATTTGATTTCATCACCTCTGGGTCCATGAGTACTGGTTGTGAATTCAGGCAAAACAAAATATATGAAAACATTCATCTTTTCTGCTTTATCATGATATGGTCTATTGGTCCAGTTATGTGGGTTATTGTTTTCTTTATATCGGGTTGCAATCCACACAATCCACTATGAAGACTGTAGTGTTTTTCTAATTTGTGTTAAAAGGGCATCAAGTAAACTTTGCTTGTGGTGAGTGAGGTTGTGATAGAGGCCGAATAAGGTGTTGATCAGCCTTTCTCCAATCCAAATGCTTTTTCTCATATACTTCTGTTTCTCTAATCATTTGTTCAGCATACAAATGGCGTAAGTGTGGTGAGAGCATACAACCCTGATACATCCCTTTCCTGATTTTGAACTGCATAGTACTCCCTTATTCTGCTCACATGACTGCCTCATGAGTACAAGGAAAAGTGGTTTGCTTTGGTAGTAGTAAATAAATATAGAAAATATGTCTAGGTAGTTGGAAAATCACATGCCTCCAGATAGAAAATGATAGAAGCTTAACAAGGGTGGGGGGAGTGAAGCAAAAGTTGTAGAATTAAATTTTCCACAAACTTTGAAGTTACTTGTGCTAGGCTCAGTTGTCTAGAGAAAAAAAAAGTAACATTCATATATGTATAAAACAGAACTTTATATCAAGAAGTACTTTTACTTTAAGAAGTGGTCCCAGCTTAGTCCAACTCAAGTCTATTGGTCCAATGATTTCAGACTCTTGTAGCTATAGATCATTGAAGCAGAAAGGTAGAATAAGAAGTAGGGAGGTCACAGGCCAATGGATTCTGTCACATGGATCCAAGGTGAGTGGTTACATGGCAGGGCACCAACAATTTCCAATGTCAATAGCAAAACACAGGGCCACCTCTAAAGAGAGGCACAGAATCCAGCCAAAGGGTAAGGTGAATGGCCAGAGAAAGGTTGAGTTCTCATGTCTCTCTTATAAAAAGGCCACGACCCCATGGAGGCATCACCAGACTTTCATCTGATTGGCAGTCTGTCTTCTATCTCTACCTCCAACCAAGTGTCATTAAGTTGACATAGTTTAACACTATACCCCTCATAGATTTTGGACTGCTTTAATTATTTATTAAAAACTCACTGCCATCGAATAAATGCTGACTCATAATAATTCCCTGTGAGTTTCTGAGACTAGCTGTTCATGGGAGAAGAAAACCCAGTCTCTCTCCCTTGTTGCTGCTCACGGTTACAAACTGTGGACCATGTGAACCAAAGCCTAACACGTACCACTACATCACCAGGGCTGCAAGTCGAGCTCTGATGTGCGGGGTCAGCAATTCAAAACCAACCGCAGCTCTAAGGGAAAAACAAAACTCCAAGGGAGTTGCAATGAATCATCACAGACTTGATGGCAGTGAGTAGAAACTATTTATGCATTTGAATGAATGGAAACATAGCGCTATTGGTGTGACACAGCTAATTCTAATTACACTACTTTCTATTACATAAGTCTACTGAGAAACAAGTATCTTCATAAAAGCATGCTTCCAAAAAGCTCACAGAAAACACAATTTAAAGATGAGGGATTTTTCCACAAATGTTTTTGCGAACTTTCATATATAGAGGAGTGCATAATATATAAAGAATAATCTTGTTTACCTGTCTCAATACCATCCTCAGAAATATAAAAATCATCAATATACTCTGCTCTTTGCCATAAATTAAATTAGAAATACAAACAACGGAATAAAACTGAACATGTGAGCGGTATCTCAAACGTTCATCATTTTATACTACAAAGACTGCACTTACTAGTCATCAAAGAGAATGGTAGAACCCGAAAGTCTATACCTCTTAATCACTTTTCAAGTCTGAAACTAAACTCACCCTATGACTCAAGTTTCAGTCCAATAACAGATAGGGTTAGACAGTGCGCAATAAAACCAAAGAAATGTAGGCTCCTTAGAATCATCAGCCATTTCACAAGGGAGCTGCACAAGGATCAAGTTCAGAAGGCTGGAAGGTTCCGGAAAGAAGGAGAAATAGAAATAAGAAAGACAATGAAAGTTGGGTACAAGTTTTTAGATTATAAAGTGGAGGCTACCTGAGGAGTTTTAGAGATTTACCCTCTGTTTAGCTTGGTCACAAGAACTAAGAGATCTAGTCACCTTTCCATTAAGAACACATGAGTCTGGGTATAATACAAAGAAGTTGAGTTCTCTAGTCAGATAAATCTACAATGGAAATAGAAAGGTAGATTGAGCATTTTATTCAAATCAGAACTACAAGCAATGTGACTATACTTTATCACACCATTCATCCAAATTGGCTGAGTTATGGACAGGTCAGTCATGGGTCACTGCGTGATGGAACAAAGAAAGGGTCCCAAATTGCAGAGGTTAGCATGTTTTTCCACCTCCAGTTTATAAGATCTTTGGGAAAAACTGAAGCCACAGGCACCGCTTTCATCCTAGTTTTGTCAGATATCTAAGTCATTAGAACCAACTAACAACATTCTTTGGAATTAAGAGAATCTGAACTTGTCAAATCTTCTAGTCACTTCTTAAAAAATAAAATGATACAGTGATTAAGCCATAAAATCTTAAGTCAGAATACTTAGGTTAAATTCTTACTCTATTACTTATCAGTTATATGAACTTGGCAAGATTATTTAAGCTCTCTGTTACTCTTATTTATTATCTCTAAAATGGAAATGATAATTATAGGGTTTAACTCACAGATTAGTTGTTATGATCAAGAAAATTAATAGGAGTGAATCCTTAGAACAGTGGTTGCCATAAGTTAAGGATGGGTAATTAGATCAAAGAAGTGTCATTGTTCAACAGAAATGGAAAGTTAGATGAGAAGCTAACAACTGAAGATTCTATTTCCAACTGATAAATAATTTGGACCTCCATAAATAATATTTAAAAAATCCACACTGCCATCAAGTCAAGGTTGAATCATAGTACCCCTCTTTGGGTTTTCAAAACTGGAATTGGAACTGTTTTCAAAAGTAGAATACCCAGTCTTTCTCTTGGGGAGTTGGTGGATTTGAACTGCCAACGATGTGGCTCACAGCCCGTTGCTTAACCACTCCATCATCAGAACTACCTACAGGCAGTATTTTGTAGACATTAGTAATTAGTCTGTTATCTCCTTGCTAAATATCATTTCCCAATCTGTAGGCTCTTACTTTACTCTTGAAGAAATCTTGATGTACACAAGTATTTTATTTTTATAGATCCTATTCATCTACTTTGTCTTCCACAACATGGGTTTTCTTTGTCACTGAGTATCCTCGATAAAGTCATAGAATGATAATATTCTACACTAGAATGAAGTCACCGTTTCCTACCAGCTTCTCAGGTATTGGCCTGTTTTTCTTAATATTTTAAGTGTTTATGTGATTGCACTTGGAGTAGGAACACCAGAATGCTTCTGAACTGTCAGAAGTCTGTGTTAAGTGAATACATCCATTAAATCAACAAAGCAAAACTGATTGGGTTAAATTAGGTGCTTCAAGAGCCCAGCATTTCTGAAATTGTAGATGTGTTATTATGAAATATTGAGTACTGTGGACTCATTAGGAAATGTTTGCACTCAAAATGTTTTGGAGAGGGAATTAAGTAATCAACATTTTTGGGTTTATATTATAGGCTATCTGTGGTTTCCAGCCAATTCATTTTCATTCTTATAAAAATCCCCTAAGATTGTAATGCCTGTGTGACAGCTGAAAAAACAGAGTCAGGGGTCTCACAGCTAGTTAAAAAGCTTGGCTGAGCTTTCATGACTCTAATTTCTATCTTTTTTGCCATTTCATGAAAATTGTTGAAACTAAGAACTAAGACAGTTCTCAAAGCTGAAAGGAAAAAAATTAGATTTTTTTCTTTTTCAACACATCTTTCAGGACTGTTTCTGTTAGTATCAGTGTCCCCATGTACTTGGTCAAGAACAGGGGTGCTCAATACATGGATCATGATCTACGAGTTAATTGTAAACATAGTGTGTATAGATCACATGGCATTAAAAAAAACAGACGTAAGCCTATCATCAATCCCTTCACTTGATATACAGTGCATGCAATCATATGCACTCTTGGGTGTCAAACGCATGCACAAACAACTGCACTAAGTGCAGCAAAACTGAAAAGCTAAGCTATTGCCATTTTTTGACCTTGTTTTTTTTTCTCTTAAATGTAAATGTAAGGAAAAGTTTTAAAATGAGGGGGGAGCTGCACCAACTAAGAAGAAAAAAGGTATCACTTTCATAGGGAATGGGAGATTTTGACACTACAAGCCGACATTCATCTGAAGTCCAGAGTGCATGAACAATTCTGCAATTGACTCCCAGAGGGAAAGTACACAAACATGAGAAAATGTGCTACCTCCTTGGTTGCCTTATTCAACTCTACTTGTTTACGTGAGTCAGGCTTTTCCCACATAAAGATCATTAAGTCCGAGTACCATTCCACCATGACTGATGATCATTTGGAAGAATGCTTGAGGCTGGCTGTCAGCAACTACTGCGAGACTATGCATCCCTGGTTCATTCTATCTAATATGAGTCATCAGAGTAAACTCAGGTAATGACAAAAATGTATAGAGTTAATTGTGTTGTGTTGTACAATATGGACTCATGCACTTATGTAAGGTACATAGACATACATTGTACATATAAAGAATTCTTAATGCATTTATTAATAAATGTAATAAATAAATAAAGTAAATATGTGATTTGCATTGTTCTAATTGGTAAATCATTTTGACTTGATCATTTTATAAGTAGCTCACATGCCAAAAAAGTGTGAGCATCACTGTGAGCATCACTTAGTTCAAGAATAATGACTCTCACCTGTCATTCAATATCGTGCTCTTTTCTATGAATAAATAGGATTAAACTACTTTCCAATGCAAAACCGATAAATATACAACACACTGGTTATCAACAAAAATCAAGTAGCTTTCTTTTAAAAATTATTTAAAATGCCACATTCCTGCTACAGATAGTTCTGTAGTGTGTCCTGGTACTATATGGTGGTTTTAGGTGTCCTTCACCAACTTCAGCTCATAGTGGCCCTTATATGACAGAGGAGAGTGCCCAATAGGATGGTTTGTGTCATCATCTTTATGTTAGTAGATCGCTAGATCTTTCATGGAGACACTGGGTGGGTCTAACTCGCCAGATTTCTATTAGAATCAAGTACTTAATCTTTGCCAGGCACTCGAAACAGTTTACCCCCATTGCCATTGAGTTGATTCAGACTCACAGAGCTGCTGTAGGACAGAAGACCCAGCCTTCAAAGCTATAAACCTTTACATAAGCAGTCTGCTGCATCTTTTTCTCATGGAACTGCTGGGTTCTGCATTTTTTGTTGACTCCCCAAGTGATTAACCACTGTACTACCAACAAAAACCCGAAACAAACCAAACTCACTGCCACTGAGTCAATGCTGCTTCCTAGTGATCCCTGTTTCTGAGACTATAACCATTTACAGGAGAAGAAAATCCAATGTGAGACAAAAGGAAGGGGCAGTAGTCAGAGAACATTCCCTTGGTGACAGAAATGAAGCATGAAAGAATTTGGCAAGATTAACAACTTCTTTATTGCAATTTTTTTTTCAACAACATAAATGGCAATTGTGCACATGAACCTTGCTTAATATACTAGTCATAGATTAATTTGACTACATTCAAAGGAAGTGATGATAGAAAAATTCAATTGTTAGCAGTCAAAATGAGGCTAGGGTCCACCTGTGGAACAGACTGTTAATTCCTCACCTGTAAATACAGATTGAAGTTAAAGAAAATTAAAACAAGTCCAAGAAAACCAAATGTGACCTAAAGTATATCCCATTTGAATTTTGAGGACATCGCATAAGCAGATTTGACTCAATGAACTTAACGACAGAAGACCCGGCAAGCTATGAGATGTCCATCAAGAACATCACAGGAAGAAAGCCAAGGTCAATAAAAATAACCACCCACCTCTCCCAAAAATATCTAGATGGAGATCATAAGAAATTCTGAAATTTACTCTTGAAAGTAGCGTAGCAAAAGTAAGTGGAAGTAATTATGAAGTAAAGAGCTAATTAGAAATTTTCTAAAGGTAACTCGGGAAGACAAAGTGAAGTATTATATTGAAATAGCCAAAGTCTTTTACTTGAAAATCAAAAGGGAAGAACACCTTTAGTACATTTCAAACTAAAAGAATTGAACTAAAAAAATCCAAGCCTTGGGTTGTGATATTAAAAGATTTTCTAGATAAAAATATTGAATGTTCTGGGGAGCCTCAAAAGGTGATGGAAAGAATGCAGGAAACTCCTGTACCAAAACATTTGAAGGTCTACAATCAAGTATTGGAAAACCATAGACTGGTAACACTGAGGGATCATCGATGGGTCAATGAACCAGATGGGTCCAGACCATCAAGAAGAAGTGAGCCAGTTTCACCACAGTGTCCACTTTTTTAAAGTAGACCACATCTCCAGTTAAACTTCCTTTCAATTGAATAGAGCCTGTTACCCAACTAATTGGGTAACACCCCACCCTATATTTTCTGGCTGCTTATAGAAAATATCATAATGCAGCTGATTATATTATTTTAGATAATACCATAGGACAATCCTGGCCCAGAAAATGGGCATAAAACCTAACTATCACAAACAGGAAATTACCAGACATTCAAGTTGGGTTCATAAGAGAACTTGACAGATGTAATGATATTGTTGATGTATGTTCAAACTTAGCTGAACACAGAAAATAGCAGAAAGATGTTTATTTACTATGCAGAGTCATTTGACTTATGTAGGATATAAAAATAACTACGAATAACACTGAGATGAATTTGAATTCCAAAATACTTCACTGAACTCACGGGTAACCTGCAATCAAACCAAGATGCAGTCACATCGCCAGAACTATACTGTATCATTTAAAATCAGGAAAGTTGTGTGCTGGGTTATATCCTTTTACTTACGCATCCATCTGAATGCTGACCAAATGATCAGAGAACCTTAAATATTCGGAGAAGAACATGACACGAGATTTGGAGGAAGGTTTATTAACAACCTGTGACAGGCAGATGACACAATCTTGTTTCCTGAAGTCAGAAAGGACTTGAAACACCTGCAGATGAAAATCAGGAACTGCAACATTAAGTAAGGATTACGAGACAACTGAAATCTTCACAATTGGGCCAATACACAACATCGGGATAAGGAGAGAAGAGATTGAAGTTGTCAAGGAATTCATTTCATTTGGATCTGTAATCAGCATCAATGGTACCGACAGCCAAGAAATCAAAAGATATTGAATCAGGCAAATCTGCTGGACAAGACCTCTCTTTTTAAAGTATTAAGACTGCAAGTATATTGAGAACAGGGACCATGCCTTCATTATTGGTATGCACAAACATTTAGCACATTAAAAAATTTAATAAATATTTTTGTTTGCAACATAACTATCTATTGTATATATTTACCAATCAATTAATTAGAAATTAGATGAATTGGAAATCTATTTATTTGATTGCTAATGTTACTAAATTCTGCTCTTCAAAATTATTAATAATGCTATGTCAACTGTTTACAATGGTGGCTTTTAATAAAAACAGAAATTTTATTAAGCTAAATAAGATGATTATTTTTCAAAGTGTACAATGACAAGAACTTTAAAAATACTAGACTCGAGTGGGAATGAAGCTGTTGGATGGGTGGAGGGAAAGTGTGGTGATAAGGGAGAGCCAACTTCAGGTATCTACCTATAAACTCCTACAGGGGGGGACAGACACTGGGGGAGAGGGCAAGGGGAGACATCGAGTAGTGTAAGTTATGAGAAAACAATAATTTATGGAATATTGAGAGTTGGTGGGGGAGTGGGGAGCAAGGATTGGAGGGGTGGGGACGGGAGGCTGAGGTCAGAGGCTCAGGTGGAAAGGTGGAGGTTCAGAGAGTGATTACAGCTACAGACATGTGAAGAAGTGTGGCACAATATATGTATTTATGTATTATGAGAAACGATGTATGAGCCCCCAATAAAATGATTAAACATGAAAAAATACTAGACTATTTTAAGTGTGAAGCTATGTATGCTTCTAAATTTAAAATTTGAGAAGAATTTCAAGAGAATATTTGAAAACATATTGTCAATTTTGAAGGATATACCATAATAGTTGTTTTTCATTTTTAATAAATAAGATACAGACTTTTTCAAACTGTGCCACTTTAGAAATAAATAAGAATTTCAACTCTTAATTCACCTATGGAAACTAGCAGTCTTTCTTTATAATGCAATTAGATAACTTCAGTAAAGTTAAATATGTTCTAATGGAATTGTTGTTGGGTTCCATTGTTGGGTTCCAACTCAGTGGAGTTGCTCTGACCCGTAGAGAGCCTGTGCACAACAGAAGGAAACACTGCCTGGTTCTGGGCCATCGCTCTAATTGTTCCTAGGCCTGAGCCCACTGATGCAGTCACTGTGTCTATCCATCTCACGGAGGGCCTTCCCTTCCACTTTACTTGACATGATGTCCTTCTCTAGGAACGGGTCTCTCCTGAAAATGTGTGCAAAGTATGTATGACAAAGTCTTGCCATCCTTCCCTCTAAGGAGCACTCTGGTTTTACATCTTCCAATAAAGATTGGTTTGTCCTTTGAGCAGTCAATGGTCCTTTCTATATTCTTTTCCAGCACCATAATTCAAGTGATTTGATAATTTTTTGGTCTTTCTTAATCATTCAACTTTCATATGAATATGATGCAATGGAGAATACCATGACTTAGGGCAGGTGCACCTTAGTCCTCAAAGTAACATCCTTTCTTTTTATTACTCTAAAGAGGCCTTGTGCAGCAGATTTTCCTAATACAAGATGTCTTTCAATCTCAACTGCTACTTCTGTGAGCAGTGATTGTGGATCCAAGTACGACAAAACCCTTGACGACTTTAACCATTTCTCTATTTATCATGATGCTTGCGACCTATTGGTCCAGTTTAGGGGATTTTGGTCTCCTTACACTGAGTTGTAATCAATACTATAGGATACAATCCTTGAATTTCATCAGCAAGTACTTCAAATCCTCACTGTCAGCAAACGAAGTTGTGGCATCTGCATATGGCGGTTTGCTAATAAACCTTCTTTCAAGCCACACTCTTCCTTATGTAATCCAGTTTCCCTGATGATTGGCCCAGCATAGAGTTTGAAGAAGTATAGTTAGAGGACAGAACCCTGATGCACTATGAAAGATCTTAAGAAACAGAAGAAATGCTTCTTACTTCAGAAGACTATGTAAATGTGAAAAAGAGCAGATGCTGAATCATATCCTAGACATGCATATTTTCTTAGTCATATTCTTTCTATAATCAACAGCTTCATAATGTACTCCAGGCAAAGTTCAACCGAGTATGCTTCTGTGGCCTAGAAAGGTTCTAAAAGAATCTAGATATCATGAACAGAGAAAATGACATAGGGAGCACTCCAGTACCCAGCATGTTTATTTCAGGTCTTTTGTATTGTGACAGTGATTATACTCTGAGAAGAATACTACAGAACATACACAATGTTATCTCAAAAAGTTTTGTCACCACATCATAGAGACCTTTACGAATCAAAAATATTAAAATAGGAAGCTGTTATCTCTTGACATATCTATCTAGGTCTACATAGTTCTCAAGGCCATGTTTCCATCTCTCTATCCCTTTTCCAAAGAATTGGAAAGTCTCCTGCTTATACCACATCAAAGTGGTCGCTTGGGTATCCTAAAGGAACTCAAGATGGACTGACACACCGGTTGCAACAATAGACCCACGCACAGGAGCAATATTGAGGATGGTGCAGGGCTGAGTGGCGTTTCCTTCTCTTATGCATAGTGGTGCTATGGGTCAGAACTGACTGGATTGCACCTAACAGGAAAAAGAGGGCACAAATTATATGCCTTTAAATATTCTTTGAGTTTGGGGGAACAAAAAGGAGTCTGAGAGGTCAGTATCATGGCTAGGAGGTTGGTGAGATAAGGCTTCCCAACAAAATCCTTTGGGAGAGTCCTTGTTACCCTTGAAGAATGAGCAGGTGCATTTTCACAATGGAAAAAAAATTCTTGGTGCAAAATTTCTGACCCTTTCTCACCAATACAATTCTCAATTTTCTTAAAATTTTTCATAACAAGTCTGATTGCCCTGTCCTTTAAGATAAACTATTGAGATTATCATTTTAAAATCTCAAGGAAAAATCACTCTAACCATCTTAGCCGACTTTTCCTCCTTACACTTAAAATAGCCCAAGAAAAACCTCAGCAGTCACCGTTTGGATTTGACTTTGATATGTGGATTGTATGGGCAAATTTGGAACTTTTCCATAAAATGGTCTTTATTAGCTTCCATTTTGCTTAAAATATTATATTTTGTCATAGTTTATATCCTTATTTAGTCATTGGTATGCATTTTTCTATATGTTTTGGTATATGAAGCCCAGGAGAGGTTTATCTATAGAGACAAGAACTAGAATAAGAGTTCTTGGGGGGTAAGGTGGGGGGAGGCTGTTAGGGAAAGCTGATACCATGGAGTTCAAGAAGGAAGAAATGTGACTGATTTTTGGTAGCAATTGTACAATTCTGCTTGCTGTGATTGAACTATGGAATGGCATGATGTCTGGATTAGCTTTCAATAAAATGCTTTGGAAGATAAATAAACAAAACTATTGTACAAAGTTCACGTTCAACAATACACTATTCTGGAAATGACTAAATCTGAGTAAAAACATTCTTCCTTTGCCAAAGAAACTGTACATCAGAGCACCGTGTACTCCTCAGGGTGATGTGCAAATAGCGAGGGCAAGACACGTAATTTTAAAATGAGCTGGAGCAGACGAAAACTGATAGACTTAGCAAAACTCCCATAGCTCTTTCATTAACTACACCTTTAAAATTCAATTATGAGCATATTTTGCTTGTTTCCTTGCTTATTGTTCAATATTAAATCAGACTAAGCCAATTCCAATGATTATGCTTAAGGATATCCTATTATGCAGAGTCCTAATAGTTATTTTTATAACAGATAAATAGAGGTCTTATCTTTTCTCCATCCAGGTTAAAACAATCACATCTGGAAAGTTCTTCTGGGACACTGCTATGCCATTTCATGCACCATTTATGTTATTACATGCTTCTTACTAAATTTCTTCATATTTTAAAATGCAATATGCTTTCATTAAAAATAATTCAACTTACATTACACCATAGATGAATCATGAAAACATTCTTAAATGAAATAACTAGACAAGAAAGGATGAACTGTATGATTCTACTTATATCAAATAGTTACCCTTGGCCGAAAACAGAATGCAAATTAAGTTTCCAGAGGTGATGGTGAAAAAGAGGGAGTTCTTATTTAATGGGTACAGAGTTTCTGTTTGGGAAAATGAACACATTTTGGAACTAGTGGTGTGGTGTTTACACAACATTGCAAATGTAGTTAATGCCACTGATTTAAATTGTTACAATGGATTAACACAGTGGCTACAATGGGATCAGAAATAGCAATCAAAATAACATAGCGGATCAAGAATTAGGTCACTGTTTAAGTCAGAACTACTTCCAAAGCACCTAACAATATGTTAAGTGTATTTTACAATTTTAATAAGGAACACAGGTACATGATTTTAAAGATAAAACCATTTCATGAAGTTTAGAGTCTTCCTGTCGGCCTGTTGCACAATCATCCTCTGAGTTCCCTTTAGAATCACCTTCAGAAATCCCTCTGTCCTCCTGCTCCATCTCCCCCCGCCCCCCTCCCCCTTCTTCTTGAATGACAGCTTTGAAAGGTACCTGTGACAGGATACCTTGAAGGTAGTCTTTTGGGAACTAGCATAAATAAATGAATAAATAAAACTATCATAGATAGAAATCAAATCATATGAGGTCAGAATTTTGGAATTCTCATTCCATTTCTCCCTGTTATAATTTTTGTTTTCATTTAACTATAGCTGGGGATTCTTAGACCTCTATAGAGATCTTTACTATTATGTGCCTCATTTTGGTTTTTGCTAAGTATTTGGAAGGTTCAATGAGTCATAATTTCAACTCTAAGAAGTATCAAGTATTATAAATTGTTAATTTGATCCTTTCTTCCTTCCATTTTCTCTCTCCTTTCTTTATAGATTCCATATTATCCAGATAGTGCACCTTTTTTCAATTACCTCTTTTATTTGCCATCTCCTGTTCTCTAAGATATTTGCATGACTGTTTCATCAATTTTTGTTGTTGAACATATACCTAGTACACTAACTTTCATGACACGTGACTTTTCACATGATGGTTAGTTGCTGCTGAATGGCTCTGAGGAAAGGTAACTCCAGGACAAACACAATGGGATGTTGCCTCAACTTGGGATGTCATGATCACTAGTGTGTGGGAGTCCATTGTTGTGCCCATTGTGCATTTTGAATATCTGTTAACTGTTCATTTTCTAGTAGTCTTTCTGTGATGATCTATAGGGTTTTACAGCCTAAGTTTCAAAAGATTACTAAACCTTTTTTCCTAGTTTGTCTTAGTCTAGAGATGCTTCTGAAACTTGTCCATCAGGGGTATGATGGGTTGATTTTATGTCTACCTCACATCTGATGATGTCTCCTTGGGGAATGTGGCCTTTATATGAGAGCCATATCTGACTTCTCTCTCGTGTTCTTAGCCTTCCTGCTTGATGAGGTCTGTGTTTCACCTATAGGGCTGGCACCCACCCCGTGGATGCAGCCTGCCCATCTCGGAGCTGTCAGTGCCCTGCCATGTTTCTGCAGACCTTGCATCTCTCAGCCTGTGCTCTTCTAAAGGCCCGCTTTACTTTCCTGTTCCTTTCCCTGGCAGCTGTGTGAGTCTCCTGCTAGGACTGGCTAGGCATTTGTCTTGATATAAAATTCTTTCTTGATATAAAGTCCTTCCGTATAAGTAGATAAGTGACAATCATTTTGTTTCTCTAGAAAACTAAGCTAACAGAACGAGTGACTCCTGATTTGGGGGCTTTGTGTTCATTTGGTCAGGTCATCACTAGCAATAATCTGGCAGTTCTTACATTATAATCCCTCATGATTAGATCTGCTATGAACAGGCAATACATTTAAAGGAAATGTCCTTGGGGGTGTGTCCTGCTTTCAATACATGATGATACTCTCGAAAAGAGTGTATGCTTTTGTTGTTGAATCGGGATCCTGAATCTGGCTTGTCATCTGGTCCTTTGGTCTCTAACGAGAAGTCTGCTGACTTCTGAAAGGGTTGGCATCCTGCCATGCTTCCTGGGGTTTCATTCAGCTTTCCTGTAAGAACTCTGCACTCTGACCTGCTCATCTTAGGATCTCTCCAGCCGTGCCAGGAGAAGCTAACTACCTGCTATCTGAACTTGACACCCGCTTGTCTCTACAATTGTGTGAGCCATTTCCCTGATATAAGCCTGGGCATAAATACTGAAACACAGTAATTAACATGGAGCTTCTAACCATGCTACTTATATGATGTGTTACAATTCTGAACTCTATATTTGTGGCTATACTACCATTTTGGGGGGTTATAATCCCTGCCACGATAATTGACAGGATTAAGGTGGGACTAAATCTCCAATTTAGTAGAGGGTATAAACCAAGTCACCATGCTTTGCTGGCTTGGTGGTATGGCTTGCTGAAAGACAAACAGACGTTTATCAAAGCCATTCCTCTGTATAATCACCATCTTAGACATAGAGGGAAATCCCAACAGCAGAGGAAGTTGAGCACATTTAAGATCTCTTACTGGCAGAGGCTGGGACAAGAGACAGCTGATGGTTGACTTTGCAACAAAGCAAAGGATCTAAACCAAGATTACAGAGAGGCAAGCAGTCCATGAGACAGAGTAGATGTGATTGAGAGGCAGAGGGACCAAGAGGAACTTGACTTCTGACTGAGGGAGATGTTACTGTGGACCAATGACTGCGTCCTTCGTGTTTTCTAACCTTGACTTGTGACAACCTGTTAACGTCCCTAATGCAGCCCATTCATTTCAAGTATTTCTGCTCCGTGAACTTTATGTGATCATTGCAATGAATCACTGAACCCGGCCTAGAAGTAGAGTGCTGTGGTGCCAGCAAAAGTAAACAAAGATGGAGGGTGGAGGCATGCCCGACCCTTCACTCATTACAATAGGGATGCCAGAGGAGGTCAGATATGGGCCTTAGTCCCTCACCTTTTTTGGTATCTGTATTTATATATAGGCTTCACTGGCTTTGAGTCAGCCTCTAGAGAATCTAGCCTAAGACATTGGTATTTGAAATACTGGCGGCATACCTTCAGCATCATAGCAAAATACAAGTCACCACAGTATGACAAACTGAACAGACTGGTGGTATATAAATGTATAGACCTATGTATCACCATGAAGATAAAGACACTGAACATTTCTTATATCCTAAAAGGTTTATCGCTCTTCCTGATCCATATCAAGACGCCCAAGGAAATCGCCACATATATTTATTCATATAGATGGTTCCAGCCCCCTATCCCTGCCTCTCTGGGGCCAGGCATCCACTGTACCCACAGAATATACCTCCCTAGTATTTTTTTTCCAGGGACAAGATGCCCCTGCCTGGGCAGAATACAGTCTTCCTCTCCTAGCACTGTTTCCTAGCAACCACACCACAGGAAACGTCTCTTCCTTTTATAATCCACCTGCCTTAAGCTCAACTCATACATCAATCCCGCCGTCCCAGCACCAGCCTTGGCTCCCCTAGCCTACTCTCTATGTTGCGTGACATGCCCAGAAGCTCAAGACGCTTCAGCCCCACTTCCTGCTCTCCTCCTCCCCAGAGTTCTTTTTCCCTAATAAAGCCACCCCTTGCTTCACATCTTTGTCTGAACTCTACCTAAATTGACCTCTCAGCTACCAGTTAATTTAGCCTATTCCTAACATTCATGTACACAGAGTCATTTAATATGTACTACTCCGTGTATAGTATTTTTCTGTTAGCATATATTTGATCTGTGATATTCATGCAATATATTGCATGTAGCAGTACTTTGTTCATTTTTAATACCAGATAGTAGTACATTGACTGGATATACGAAAATGAATCTATCTATTTCTGATTGATATGGAGGTTGCTTGTAATTTGAGGCTTTTATAAAAAGAGAGCGATAAATATTTTATATAATTATCTTCTAGTGGACACTTAAAAGTGTTACCAGTAGACACTTAGGAATAAAATTCATACGCATGGGTTTATACACCTTTTTATAAAAAAATCTTTTTATTGGGGCCTCATCCTCTTATCACAATCCTCTTACCACAATCCATCCTTCCATCCATCCATCCATTATACCAAGCTTATTTGTACACGTTGCCATCAGTGGGAAGCCGAATGCTGTTCCTATCCCTCAGTGACCCCTTTATTGACCTTTTGTATTGTAACGGTTTGCGGCAAGATAACCTTTGAATCCATGGGTTCACCTAATTAGCATGTGGACCTGTTGAGTTCACTTAATTAACATGCGGACCTGTTGAGCTCACCTAATTAGCATGCGGACCTGTTTTCCCGCCATATTTTTTTTCTCCCCGCCATTTCTTTGATGGTGTGTGATGATTGGTTGATTATCCCTACCCCTTATTTCCATAAGTTGTACCTCCCCTTCCTGTTGCTAGCCTATATTAATCCTGCCTTTTGGCGCAATAAATGAGACTTGATCAGAATCCTGTCTTGTCTCCATTTCTCGTGTCTCTTGCCTTCTCCATTCCCAGTCCACCTTTCAGGAACCCACGTTGACTGATTTGTGGGTCGGATCAGCCATCATCATTTTCAAAACATTTTCTTTTCTACTTGAGCCCTTGGTATCAGCTCCTCATTTTTCCCTTCCCTCCCCCAGGAACCCTCAATCACTTATACTTGTGACTGAATGTTTGGGTGAAACAGCTCTTCCAGGTCTGCCTCCAATCAATCCCTGTATTTTCAATTAGGGGACTAGATTGGCAGTAATGTCTAAAGTAGAAAACATCCAGCAGGTTTTAAACAATTTTGGATTTATGCCCAGGAGTCTTACACCCAAAATTAATGACACAGAACTGATTTGAGGATGATGAGTTTGAAATATACCAGAAGTCCCATACACACTCACTGGCCCATTCAATTTAACTCATTCTTGAAGACTCCATCTTCAGAATTGCTGTTTGTATTGTAAATCATCACAGGAATGATCAAATAATATGAACTGACTTCATTCCCATTACTTATGAGAGCCTTTTGTCTCTTTGCTGATTTAGAGCAAATGGAAATAACTTATGAACAAGCTGCAATGTTGTCACTAGACATCATTTAGAAGTTAAGCGATATTTACTCCTGGTGGTGGGTTTTGCCTAGAATATTTAAAAGTTCTTCTCATGATTTTATTTGGAAATCTTCATAAGCAGTTCCCCACCCACCCACCTCCGCCCTGCCACCCTCGGGAAACGTTTGAAACACAGATTGCTATTTTATCAGCATTCATGTTCTATTCTAAAGGGAGGAGAAGAAAAAATAAAGGCGACTTCCCGGGGGTGGGGCGGGTGGGGGTGGGGGAATCGTGCAGACGTCTCAGATAAGGCACAAACAGGCTATTTGTGCGTCTCTTTCACAGAAGAATGAGAAGTTTGAGAGAATATTACACTCATAACCACACTTTCAAATGAGAGCCTCTAAATGGCCCATACAGGAAACTGCAGCAACCAGACATGGGTGGAACGTAATTGCTGTGTGAGGGCTCCTCCCTGCTGCGGGTCCCACCTCTCCTCCCTCTGTCCTCACTAACTAGTGCCGGTTCAAACTGGTTTGCTCCAGTCTTCGCAGCATCCTTCCTCCCATCTCTGTGCTTTTGTTCGAGTTAGCACCAAGCACGCCTGCCTTATTGCTTCCAGGGAGCTTGTGCAATTAACCCCGAATCGGAAAACGTGTCCCTAGATGACTCATTAGTTGCTTAGCTATCTGAACAGATCACTTCAATGTAAAACAGAACTGTTATCTTTATTACATATTGTCATATATGTGTGTACGTATTTTACCAGTTCATCTGATTCTGAAAGTTCAATAGCCTTTCTCCTTTGGCGAAATGTAAGTCACTCTCTAAGACTATTCGGTTTACTGCTTCTAAAGAAATATATTTTTTTTAATCGACAATTTGAAAATAACTCAAGGAGAGCTAATCCAATGTGTCCTGATAGTTTCTGTTTTCCCACCGCACAGACAGGGAGAGCAAACAGAGTAGCCCTGACACGTCCAGCAAAAGGAAAACAGGAAAATGTCACTGTTACAGGGGTGGTGTTGGAAGCTGGCTTTAGGCTTATTTCGAGCACTGAATATGTCCCTCTGCCACCATCTCTGTGGGAGAGAGACCTACTCCGAGTTACAGTGTTCAAAATAAGCATATGTCATCGCCAAAGTTCAACAGGATAGGAGAAATGCAAGACATGGAAATACTATTTTTTGACTAAATAAGAAAATAACTGTAGGTATCCCAACCCTTACATTCATTGTGGTCAGTTTTAAAACTATTAAGGAATAAAATCCCGCCCTGTGTGAGTGGACCATTGATCTTAGGCATATATCTCTACCCTCCTCTTTCTGCTTTTTTCTCTCTGTCTCTCAGTTTTTTGGGACATAGAATCTGAGTCAGGAAAAATATATATAAGGGCAAGGTGTTAAATGTAAGTCTTTGCATTCAAAGCTTTGAAACACATATTGCTAATTAGCAGTTGGTAAATCAAATAGAATTCAGCAAACTAGAAGCTGGTGAGAAAAATTGAACAAGGCCTAATAGCCAGTGTCATACATGGAAAGGGAAATTCTGCAGCCCAGTGTTTTGTTTGGCCAACACAGTGTTTTTATCATTTGAATGTGAATGCCTCTAGGCAGGGCCTGGACTACTGACTTCCTCACTACCACCCTCCCCCCTGCCTTACCCTTGACTTTATCCCCACATTGAAGGCTTGACTGGGCCCTGAAGGCTTTTGAGTTGATGACCCCACTTCAGAGACTGGTTGAGCCTTATGACTTGACCCTTCCACTGGCCACATGTTCAACTCAAGATCTTAAGATATGTTTTCCAGTCTATATGAAAAGTTATGGATTATAATTAAAATCACTGTGGCCACAGATGTGGCAGTTTTCTTGTACACAAAATAATAGAATATCTTGAGTTCCTACTATATATGTTTACAATGAAACAAGATTCTATGCAGTGTAACGGCATGGAGCAGGGAACCCGTGGAGGGGCCTGAACCCCAGTTCCAACTATGGGGGCAGCCACCTCTTCCCCCAGGAGAGTTTGCTTTGCTGGTCAACACTGAAGCCCTAGGTTGGGAAGGTAGCCTGACTAGAGCACATGAGAACAAATGAAGGGGGAGGAAGAGAGAATGGAGTGCATCCTGGCTCACCAGGCTTTCAGGATGATATTCCCACTCAGAACTGCCGATGCACAGAGAGGATCATATGGCCGATCCCACTATGAAACACAGCTTCCTTTGCTGACCCAAGTTGCTTTGGGGACAACAGTGGAGAAGCAGAATTGGGATTATACCCTGTCTGACCCAACCACACCGTGGCAGAAAATAAAGGTGTGCAACAGAGCATATAGTTTTTAATGGAGTGTCAAGGATACACTTTGAGGCAAGGGTGTGGCACCCCATTTTACTCAATTGGGGGTCCCTCCTAGAGATCAACAAAAAGATCCTGAACTATTTACAGGTTTTTGTTATTAATTTTTATTTTTTTAAATATATACATATATACATATATTGGACATTGGGGTTTTTGTTGCTATATTGCTCTATTTTCTTTGATTGCTTCATCTTAGGATGGTTGTGTTTTGTGTGGGGTTTTTGTACATATTGTAATCTCTGTAGGTCTATCTAGATAAAGATAGGCTGGATGAACAGTCTGGAGGCGAAAGTGACAAGACTGATGGTCCAGGGGGGGAATGGGAGATGAGGAGCAGGGGGAAAGTAGTTAGTGTTGACCAGCCCAGAAAAAAGGAAGCAACAAGTGATTCAAAATCAGTGATAAGGTGGATGTGAGAGGTCCAATAGGAATTGATCAAGAGTAATGTAACAGAGAGAAAATACTGAAATCCAAATGGAGGCTGAGCATGACAAGAGGAAAGTGAAAGCAAATAGAGGAAAGACCTGGAGAGTAAAGGGCATTTATAGAGATCTAAAAACAAGCATGTACATAGGTGCATATATTTATATGTGACAATGGGGAAATAAACCAACATGCATATACTTATCGGGTTAGTATTAGGACAGCAGATGGGCATTGGACCTCCATTCAAGTACATCCTCAGTGCAAGAACATTTTGTTCTATCAAATTGGCATTCCATGATGCTCACCTTCCTAACACAATCACTGAAGGCACGTGTGTGTGTAAGCAAATGTGGTGAAGAAAGCTGATGGTGCCCGGCTATCAAAAGATGTAGTGTCTGGGGTCTTAAAGACTTGAAAGTAAATAAGCAGCCTAGTTCAGAAGCCAAAAAGCCCACATGGAAGAAGCACACCAGCCTGTGGGACCAAGAGTTGTCAAAAGGATCAGTTATCAGGCTACAAGAACTAAAAATCATAACATTGCGTGCTCACTTTCCTGATATGATCACTGACAACAAATGGATGCATAAGCAAATGGGTTGAAGAAAGCTGAGGGTTCCCAGCTATCAAAGGATATGGTGTCTGGGGTTTTAAAGGCTTGAAAGTTAAACAAGTGACCATCTAGCTCAGAAGCAACAAAGTCTACACCAGCTTGTATAACCACAAGGTGTCAAAGGGAACTGGTATCAGACATCAAAAACTAAAAATTATATCATTATAAATGAGGGGGAGTACAGATTGAGGACCCAAAGCCCATCAATAGGTGTAGCAACACCCCCTTACAGAGGGGCTGCAGGGAGGAGATGAGCCAGTCAAGGTACAGCGTAGTAAGAATAAAATACGCAACTCTCCTCTAGTTCTCAAATGCTTCCTCCCACCCACTATAATGATCCCAATTTTACCGGACAAATCCAGCTAGACCAGGGGATGTACACTGGAGCTGGAAACACGGGGAATTCAGGACAGATGAACCTTTCAGGACCAGTGGTGGGAGAGGTGATATTGGGAGGGTGGAGGGATGGTGGAGTAGAAAGGGCTCTTTCTACTTGCTGAGCTCTACATATAACCTCCTCTCTGCGGTACAGACAACAAGGAAGTGAGTAAAGGGACATATCAAACTGTATGACCTGAAAAAGTAATAACAGTTTGTAAATTATTAAGGGTTCATGGGGCAAGGGCAGTTGGGAGGGAGGGGAAATATGGGAAGCTGGTACTGGGGACCTAAATGGAGAGAGGATATCTTGAGAGTGATGATGGCAACAAATGTGCAAATGTGGTCTGCGTACAATTGATGTATGTATTGATCTTGATGGGAGTTGTATGAGCCCCCAATAAAATGATTTATATAAAAAATAGGAGGGGGGAAAGAGGAGCTTATACCAAGGACTCAAGTAGAAAATATTTGAAAATGAAGATAGCAACATGTGTACAAATATGCTTGATCCAAATGATGTATGGATGTTATAAGAACTGTAAGAGCACCCACATAAAATCATTAGGTAAAAAATAAAAGAAAAGAAACAGCAGTCTACTGAAACAGTGTCCCTTTGCCAGGAATGGTAATCTTGAAATAAAAAATTCTACATATCTTGGATTCTTGTAGAAAACAGGAAAATGTCAGAGACCATGTGTTTTCCCTTTGTGAGATAGTTTGAACAATGAATGAATTCCTGCAAACTAAAAGTAATTATTAGGTGGAATAGTATAGGGAAAAGGGTGTCCATTGAGCATGCTTGGAAGTTCAAGCTATAGCTTCCAGTGAGAAGGGCTGCACTTGGGTTGGCTCATCCAGACCAGGTGAATTAAATTCAGCCAAGGGGTCGACCAGGGTCATCAACCATGCCTCCCATGGAAGGACTGAAGAGGCAGGAGCCTGGAGCCGATCTGTGATTCTTCTTGTGCAGCTTCTGGGCAGGTAGGCAGAGGTGAGGGACCTGTGGGTGCCTTCTTCTAACGGTCATAAAATTCATTTGGATCACTAACAAGGCTTCAGTGTGAATTCTTTCTCGCACAAAGCCAAGGACCGAGGTATATATGTCTTCTCAAGAGACCTAACATAATCATATGTTGGATGAGACATGATCAGATTTATAACCAACCTTTATAAAACAGTCAGTGGAAATTGGTAGATTCATAGCCTATTTACATTTCTCTCCTGGAATAATTAAAATTCAATTATTGTTCTTCTCATTCATCTTACTAGGACCTGTTTATATGAACACGTATAATGGGGAAAAAGCCTACATTGGTATTTTGTTGGATTTTTTTTCATTTTTTAAAAAAAAATATTTTACTAGGGACTCTTAAAGATCTTTTCACAACCCATCCATCCTTTCCTTGGGTCGAGCATATTTGTACATATGTTACCATCATCATTTTCAAAATATTTTCTTTCTACTTGAGCTCTTGATATCAATTCATTCCCCCCCATCCCTCATGAACACTTGATAATCTATAATATAATTTTTCATTTCTTACACCAACTCCTGTCTCCACCCACTTTTCTGTTGGCCACCCCCTAGGAGGTAGTCATATGTTGATCATTGTGATCGGTTCTCCTTTTCTTGCCCCATAGTTCCCCTTCCCCTCTTGATATCACTACTCTCATTATTGCACCTGAGGGTTTTATATGTCCTGGATTCCTTGTTTTTTTGAGATCTCTTCTGTGTACACTGGTATTTTGAACGCTGAAGAATTAAAACCATCTTGTTGTTTTCCTAGGAGCCCTAATGGAATAGTGCATAGGTTCTCAACCTTCCTAATGCCATGACCCTTTAATACAGTCCCTCATGTTGTGGTGACCCCCAACCATAGAATTATTTTCATAGTGACTTCATAACTGTGATTTGTGACTGTTGTGAATCGTAATGTAAATATCTTATATGCAGGATGTAGTTTCATTGTTACAAATTAACATAATTAAAACATAGTGATTAATCACAAATTATGTAACTATATATTGTGAAATACATATGTGTTTTCCAATGTTCTTAGGCAACCCTTGTGAAAGGGTCATTAAACCACAAAGGGGTTATGACCCACAGGTTGAGAAACCCTGGAAGAGTGGGTTGCAGGTTAGTTGGGTTGCTAACTGTGAGGTCAGTAGTTTGAATCCACGAGTCACTCCACAGAGAAAAGACGAATCATTCTGTTCCCATAAAAGATTTACAGTCTCAGTGGAATTGTCTGTGTGGCAGTCATGTAGTCATATCAATTTCATGATTAGGAGTCTAGGGGTGGAGTCTAGCTTGTCAATCTGGAGATAGTGAATGAGTAGCCAATGAGTCCTCTGTGTGGGCGTGGCTTTCTCCTGAGATTTCTGGGGAATCTCAAGGTATTTCCCAACTGGAGAAGAGAAACTTGACTCTCAGTCTCTTGGAGTCAGTCTACTGACCAGACGAGATGACAGCATGTTGGTTGATTCTGATTCCTGGAAATGGAGGAGGCAGAGAGGAGGCCACATGGGCTTGCCCTGATGGAGCCAGACCTTTGGGGCTAGAGAAGCCACAGAGAGACCCCTGCCAGTGCTGAAATGCTCCCCCCACCAGTGGATACTGCCGATGGACCCTGAACCCTGGAAATGAGGAGCCATGGGGAGACCCCTGCCAGCTCCAGGATGCCTTTACTGCACTTGCTTCATGAGTTGGAAGGAGACTTTATAGACTGGTATGGGACATATAGGCTAATATCGGACTTATGACCTTGGACTGGACTGGACTGGGATGCTTTCTCAATGTCCTATTCCTCTTGTATATAAACCTTTCCCTTATATCCATATGCATGTCTATGAACTTGTTTCTCTAGTCTCCCTGGAATAACACAGTCTGTCTGGTAAATATGCTGTATCTAAAGAGCATGGAGACCAGAGGTGAGTTTCAGGATGCCATGATCTTCTGTTTGGGTGGAAAATTCTAAAATTACTATCCACCTTAAAGGATAAATGTCTCTTAAAGCTATCCAGAAAAAAAAGTTATCGTCTGCTTTTCCTAAGCCTACACAATCACAGGTCTAAGTCGGAGCACCTTGTAAAGACCACAGGTAGTCTCAACACCTCACTGTCCCAGTTGATGCTGCAGGACAGTGCTGCCCCTGTAAGTTGCTGATACTCTATGGAACTCTTTATGGAGGCAGAAAACTTAAACTCCCTCTCTTGCAGCATGGTTGGTGGTTTTCATCTGCTGAGCTTGTAGTTAGCAGCCCAACTTGATATTAGAATGCTTAAAAACCTGGAAATTACTGTTGAACTCTGTTAAGATTATTTAAAAATCAAGTGAAAGACAATACTATTCTTCTACCTGTACTGGGGAAAAAGAACATTTCCAACTTCCACTGGAAAGTTGTTTATGAATTTTAAAGAAAATTTTGCTTTATAAAGGATAATTTTTCCAATATGTTCATTCATAGTATACCTTTTTAGTCCAAAGCACTTTATTCATAATAACATTTGTCTCCAATAAGGCCATAAAGGAGGAAGAAATTTGAATTACATGGTAAGTTAGCAGTGAGCCTAGAATAGAGTAAGGAAGGAGTCAATGGAAATGTACGTTTGGTTTGAAACATTGTCACATCCTGAAAGGCTGAAGGACAGAAGCAGAAGATTGACATAGATAATTGCTGGAGCATGGATTCCTTAAGTTCACCAGTAGTCAAGACTAACGTGGAGCTGAATTCTCAGAATAGAGCTGACCATGGCGATGTGAGTTGGGTAATAAAGCTTATGGGAGTGAAGATTTGGGGATAATCTTTGTTTACTGATGGGGCATGACTCACGGTAACAAGAATCAGTTGCAAAAATCTGATAATGATGGAACTTGGAAGGATAATTGGAATTATCAAATATGAAATGAAACACATAAAGTTCAATCTCATAGAAACTAGTGAGGTGAAATGATTTGACATTGACTATTTTGAACCAGAAAATCAGATGGTTTACTATGCTGGAAATAACAGAATCAGGAGAAATGATGGGACATTCATTGTCAAAAAATGCAACATGCCAGTATGAAGCAGGGAACCAATAGAATGGTCTGAGGTGCTGACCCCAATCATCTGGGGTGGACAGCCCCCATCCCCATTCCCCAAAGAATTTACTTAAGAGGATAGCATGTAAGCTACAGTTCAGGAAGAGGAACATGTCTGATAAGCGCACACAGGAGCAAATGCATGGGGAGGAAGAGAGACTGGAGCACATCCTGGTCCACCAACCCCTGAGGATGATAATTCTCACTCAGAGCAGCCAAAGCTACAAGACATTCCTCACTGACTCATAGCCCTAAGGGGGAAACCGCTAGAGACACAGTGTGAGAAATGCACCCGATCTGACTCACCACACTGAAATGAAACACCTAGGGCATGCAACAGAAGAGCAAGGGAAATAGAACATGGAATCCCCAAGGAAATATCAAAAATAGACTTTGGGGCCAGGGTGTGGAACCCAATCAGACTCGGAAAACATTTCTAAAGGTCAACAAACAGACCTTGAACGATTTACAAGCTTTTCTTTTCTTTCTTTCTTTCTTTCTTTTGTCATTGTTTTTGTTGTTTTTGTTTTTTTTTTCTTTTGCTGCTATGTTTTACTGTCTTGTTTTTTGTGTGCATACTATTATCTTTGCAGGTCATTCTAGATAAGCTAAGCAGGATAAACAATCTCCAAGAGAAAACAACAGGATGAAACATGGGCAAAGGGGTCATGGGGGAGAAGAAGTGAGTGTTAACAAACCCAGGGACAAGGGAAATGACAAGTGATCCAAAATCGATGGTGAGGAAAGTGCAGGAGGCCTAGTAGGGCTTGATCAAAGTCAATGTAACCAAAAGGAATTATGGAAACTCAAATGAAGATTGAGCATGATAGTGGGACAAGAGGAAAGTAAAAGGAAATAGAGGAAAAAACTAGGAGGCAAAAGGCATTTCTAGAGATCTAAATACAGGCATGTACATATGTAAATATATCTTTATTTGATGATGGGGAAATGGATTTATGTGTATGTTTAGTATGTGTAGATTTAATATTAAAGTAGCAGGTGGACATTGGGCCTCTACTCAAATACTCCCTCAACGCAAGAACATTTTGTTTTATTAAATTGCCATTTCATGATGCTCACTTTCCCAACACAATCACCAAAGACAAGGTACATAAGCAAATGTGAAGAGAGATGATGGTGCCTGGCTATCAAAAGATATAACATCAGGAGTCTTAAAGGCTTAAAGATAAACAAGTGGCCATCTAGCTGAGAAGAAATAAAGCCCATGTGGAAGAATCACGCCAGCCTCTGTGATCACAACATATTGATAGGATCGGGTATAAGGAATGAAATAACAAAAAAAAAATCATATCATTCTGAATGAGGGGAAGTGTGGAGAGGAAACTCAAAGTCCATCTGTAGGCAACTGGACATCCCCTTATAGAAGGGTCTGGGGAAAGAGACGAGCCAGTCAGGATGCAGTACAACACCTATGAAAAGTGGCTGGTAAAATTTCATGGCCAAAAGACATCTTAGTGTATTAACCATAGGTGCAAGTAAAAATAAAATGTTTTGAAAATGGTGGCAACAAATGTACAAATGTGCTTGACACAATGGAGGGATGTATGGATTGTGATAAGAGTTGTATCCGCCCCAAAAAATGATTTAGAAAAAAAAAAGAAGAATGTGGTATCAAGATTCGAGGAAGGTTTTTAACAACCTGCAATATGCAGATGACACAAACCTGCTTGCTGAAAGTGAGGAGGATGGGAAGCATTGTTGATGAAGATCAAGGGCTGCAGCCTGCACTAGGAATTACAACTCAATGGAAAGAAGACCAAAATCTTCTTTATTTGAACAATAGGTAAGAGTATGATATATGAAGAAAGTGTTTACATTGTCGAGGATTTTGCCTTGCTTGGAATCACAATCAATAGCAGTCCACAGGTCACAAGAAGAGTTGCATTAAATAAATCTGCTGCCCAAGTCCTCTTTAGTGTATTGAAGAGCAAATGTGTTACTTTGAGGATTAAGGTGTTCCTGACCCCAATCATGGTTCAATTGCCTTCCATGCATGCAAAAGTTGGACACTGAGTAAGGAAGACCACGAGAGAATCCAAGCATTTGAATTGCTGTGCTGGGGAAGGATGTTGAAAGAACCATGGAAAGAGTGATCTGTTTTGGATAAACTAAGACCTTAGAAGTAAGGGTGGAAAGACTTTGTCTTACAAACTTTAGACACATTGTCGGGAGAGATTAGTCCTTGGAAAAGAACATCAAGCCTGGTGAAGTGGAGGGGCAGGGAAAAAGAGGAAGGTCCTCCACAAGATGGATTGACCCATTGACTGCAACACCTGGCTCAGGCATAAGAACAATTGTAAGGAC
>PVJH01004217.1:0-128956 GCA_004026705.1 Nesogale talazaci
GGACATTCTTCCCCCAGGTCCTTCCTGGTGAGGAGACAAGGTGCTATTCTTACAACTCTGAAAGCAAATGTCAGTCACACCAGTGGCAGACACCACTGCCATCTTAAAAACAAAATTCATCAAATGAAATCATAGATCAATACAATATTAATTTGTTTTGTTTTTCTTTATATGAGTGGTGTAATGCATTTGGAGTTCTTTTGACCAAGTAACACTGCTAACCAAACTTATTATTTAGAAGTTCTGAAAATTTGTGTAATGCTGAGCAACAAAAAAGGCCTGCTTTGTGGCACACGGGGCACTGGTTTTGCCACCACGACAATGCACCCGCTCATGCTGCCATCTCAGTATGCCAGTTTGGGGCAAAAAATCCCAACATGCTTCTTTTGCTCCATGTACCTGACTCACCTGACCTCCCTCTGTGAGACTTTGCTGTTGTGCAGAGGGACATGAAAAGACAGCAATTTGATGATGTAGAAAATGAGGGAGGTGCAGTCAAGCCATCCAAATATGTGAATTCTCTATCCAAGGATGGAGCTACAGATTTGAGAGCGGGAAGGGGGAGAAATAGGGAAGCTAGTCCAATGATCAAAGTATAACCACCCCACCCCAATCCAGTGGGATGAGCAACAGAAACGTGGATGGAGACAGTGGACTCTGTAAGATACGACAATAATACTAATAAGTTTTAATTTATCAAGGGTTCTTGGGGGTGGGAGGGTGGGGAGGTGAGTGGGAAAACAAAAGAGTAGCTGATACCAAGGGCTCAAGTGGAAATTAATGTTTTGAAATTGATGATAGCAACATATGTACAAATGTGCTTGATACAATTGATGTCTAGATTGTTATAAAAGCGGTAAGAATCCCAGCGGTAAGAATGAAATGATTTATTTTTAAAATATGTAATGGAGAGTACTTAAAAAACAATGTTGTTTTGTAAAAATTAAATACATAGCTTTGAAAAAATCCGCTGGGGGGTGGTGGGGTATGCCCCTTGTTAATGTGGTTGCCATAAGTTGAAATTGACTCAAGGCCACAGCAGCAGGTGTTGGTAAATTTGTTTAATGTCCTATTTTTTGCCACTGACTGTAACAACATGTCAGAAACTTTTAATATTCAAAAACAAATGCTAAAAGAATACAGTCATTGTTTTAAAACTTGCAAATTATCGGATGGACAATTTCAATGGCGTACCCTCTATGTCCCAGAAGGATAGTACATTCTTTGAGAAAATTCTCTGCACAGAGATTTGTTGTCTGAGGGGATCCAGTCATGTACTTTAGTGTCATTCAAAAGGTAGGCACTTTGAGCCCAGCAGCCACTGTGTGACAGTAAGATGCAGTCACCAGCTTTCTGAAGCTTGTTTTTGGGGCCTAAAACTCAATAGTGAATCACACATTTTATTGTCTTCTCATGCCTTTAGTTTTTTCATTTTGGAGATGTTTTTATCAAAGTTACTTTTTAATTTTAACACTGTGAAAGATATAGGAGACTGATTTTTTTAAACCAATCATCAATTTGGATTATCTGGTGTTTTTTGAAATTGGTTTCAGGGTATGTATCCTCAGGGCAAGGAGAATCCAAGAATGACACTGTTTCCTTCTCAGGAGATCTTGTCAAGGCAGTTTGTCCAGTTAATGCTGTTATTCACTTTGAAATAATTGGGGTACACTAGATATTTCCCTATCTTCCCTTCTCATCAGCAAGTATCTAGTCGGGAAGAGTTTTTGATATTAAACAAATGCTACGTTGCTTAACATTTTTTGTTGACTAGTTTATTATGCAACGATGACTGTCACTCATGTTGATTGTTACTATGTTGCTTGATAAATGCTGATCTTATGATTCTCTATTTTTAATACGGTTATGACATTTAAAATTAAGCATTATCAACTAATAGCATTATCAACTACATTGCTAACCAATTTCTCTAGAAAGTTAAATGAAATGAAACCAATATCTATGAATCACAGGAAAAGTGGTTTTATTTATTCTATATAAGAATCAGTAAAAAAACTATTGCTGCCTGAGTTCTAGTTCATAAATTTACAAGCTTATTCCAAACAACATATGTTTAAATAGGTTTATGCAATCAGTAGATGACTGAAGACAAATTCCCTCAATAGTACACTTGTCTTAGTCTTGTGACAGTGATTTTGAATAAAAGGTCCAATCAAATCCATGTGTCTTGAAGGGTTCTACAGGACCAATTAAATTGACGATAGAGGACTTAGTTCAGCAGTCACAGCAACTATTTGGAGGGATTCCAAAGAGGAAATTTTGATAGGTTTTCTTGAAGGTCATAGGGCAATTATAGGGACTTAAGATGAAAATTTTTAATAAAATATAGAAGTGTATTGGTGTGTGAACATCCATGAAAATTTTACTTAAGAAAGTTTGCTTTCATTCACAATAATTCATCTTTCTAGAACATAGGCAACTCTGTAAGAATTTCAGTGGGAAATCTTTCTCCCTTCTCCCTACAAGCCTGCCCTTGTTTCTATAGATTACTTCCTGTGCCCCAAACTCAAAGAACTTTTAAAGTGAACATGGGTTGGTCACTTGACAATTTAATAATTGCCATTTTTACCTCGTGTAGATCAAAGGACACAGAATTCTTCAGGGGAAGGTTAGGGAGAAGGAAGCACAACATCGCCAGGAATACTGACCTACGTAGTAGAACATATGCAGAAGAATAAAAGTTTTGCATTGTGCTTTGTGCAGGTGCTACATCTGCTATATCTTGCCCAAATATACTTTCTTTATGTGTGTTCTTTTTATTATTTTCATGAATACTTGTGATACATATAATTATTTAATCTTTAGGAAGACCTACTCATCTAGTTTGTCATTTCTGATTTATGCATTATAAGTTATATTTGATAGCATACTGCTTCATTTCTTGTTTCTCTATTCTGTTCCATTGTTTTGTGTGCCTCTCACAGTAGCAGTTTTGTCAACTACAAAACTGTGTAGTATGTTTTGAGATTGGAAAGGTGGGATCTCCTGCTTTCTTTTTAAGTAGCGCATTGTTTATCCTGTAAAAGATATCATATTTTTCAAAGTAATTTTTTCATTGGTTAATATGATCACGTGGTTATTTGCCACTGTTTTATGTAGGTTGTGAATTATCTTGACGTTTTGCTAATGTTTAATCAACCTGGCATACCTCATATGAATCACACTAGGCACTAGCACACAATGTATATTTTGATACTGTGTTGGATTCAGTTTGTTCTTGGTTTGTTGGTGCTAGTGGTTGATTTGGGAGAAAAGAAAACCTTCTACTACTGTAAAGATTGATGGTTTCAGAAATGCACAGGGAATGTTATACTCTGTCCTATTGGGTTACCCTGAATTAGAATGGATTTGCTGGCCCACGAGTTAGAGTTATCTGATGCTCACGAGGGTTTCCAATCTCTGGCTTTCCCTCATCATAGCATCCTTGCCTAGATGTACTATCAGAGTTATGCTTTCTTCATCAAATGAAAGCAACAGTCTCCCTTCCTTTGGAGATACTGGAATCATTTAAATTGAATTTGGTATCAGATCTTCTCTGAGTATTTCAAAAAATTCACCTATAAATCCATGCGGACATTTTTGGTGAGGAGAATTATTTTATGACTCAAGTTCTTATTTTGTTATGATTCTATTCAGTTTTTCTTCATCAATCTATGCTAGTTTGGGCAGGTAATGTGTTCCTAGGAATGTGTCCTTTTATTTTAATTTTCAAATTCATTGAAGTGCAGTTCAAAAACATATCAATTATTATCCTCTGTGTACCCATTGGTTGTGGCATCAGCCATTTCATTTCTTGAACCCTCCCTTGTTTCTTCATTAGACTTACCAGTCACTGTCAAGTTTATTAAGGCTTTCATAGGACCTACCTTTAGTTTTGTTGATTCCCTCTATTGGTTTTCTTTTTCGTGTATTTCTGGGTCTAGCCTTTCTTTTTCCTTTTCTTCTGGTCATTATAGGCACCATTGGTTTCTTTGTAAATGCTGTGTACACTGAGTAGGGTTTGGATTTGGATTTGGATTTTTCCAGCTAGGTACCCAACGGTGGTTATGAATTGCCCTCAGAAGCACTGCTTCTGCTATTGCACTCAGAAAATTTTGACATACATTGTTTTTCTATTGTATAGGTCAAGACAATTTTCTATTTAATTTTTATTTCTTCTATTACCCAGTAGCTTTTAAGTAAGAGGCGAGGCAATTCCCATGTATTGAATTTCTCTTCCTTAATCTTCATATAGCTGATTTCTAATTTTATAGCATTATAATCTGAGAAGATTGATGTTACCTAAGTATCATTTCTTTTAATTCCTTACTAGGTAGTCCCAATGCTATGTTTTACTCAGAAAATTTTCCTACCTCTGTATTTTTGTCACTTGTGTAAACTATCTTGTTTTGCTTTTTTTATAATGAGGTTTTCTCTTGCATCTATGATATTGTGTTATTAGCATCTCTTATCAAATTAGTCTGAGTACTTTTAAGATTGTATAATGATGTGCTTTACTTACATCTGCTGCTGTTTTGCTTTTGTTGTTGTTGTTGTTTTAAATATGTAATACATATATAATCCCGACAAATTTGATACTCTTCTTACTAACTTAGCAACACTGGAGGCTCAATATCTATCTCCCTGTGAGTAGAGTGACCTGGATTCGTGTCCGCCACAAGCTGCTCCAAGAAGGAGTTTTTGCTGGGTTGAAGGCTGCCTAGGATTAAAGCCCCTGGGCAGCAAGGAGCTTCTGAAGGTCCAGGGAACAGGTGATGGCCAGGTATGAGGCTGGTGAGTTCCATTCTGGTCACCTGAGGCAGGGAAGTGCTCATGCTTCGAAGTATGAGAATGGTGTATACCTTTGCCATTGATCCAGAAGAGTGCACCTCTGAGCTCAGGTGAAGCAGGGGTTGCAAAGAAGTTGGTGTCATTAGGCACAAGGTGGGTGGGATGAACCTGGCGACACTCTGGCTTCCAGGAGAATATGGAGAATAATAGGAAAATTGTCCTTTTCCGGCCACCAGCTTCAGTTGTGGAATATTGGTGATGTCCTGGGTGAACAGGGCTTTGTTATCAGGTTCTTTACACGATGGGGACACAACTTGCAAAAATTCAAAATGGGATTGAAGGCCAGAGCAGTTTCCCAGTCACTCTTCCACTTGTCTCCTTCTTCACTCTTTTTGACTTACTTTCACTCATCTCTTTAAAAGTTAAGCATTTTCACACAGACAACACTTCCCTAAAGCATATTTTTAGAACTGTGCTAAATCCTCAGCCCAAGGAACACAGAATCCTGACAAAATTGACCGCTTCTAATAAGACACAGAAGATTGCAATGTATCTAAGAACAAAACTAGTCAAATAACATTGCCCAAGTCCACCAGAGAAGTCCGAGGACAGTCTCGAGATATATGCACTACCATGTTCTACACTCCTACGGTTCTTTTTATAGTCACCCAGTTCCTCAAGAAATCCCCAAGCCTATCTTTCCTGTGATGCTAAAAAATGGAAAATAGTATTTTATTATTTTTACAATTATATTTGCTACTGGCACAATAATTGAGAATTCAGAAAGAAAGCTCCATTTCACTAATAAATATGTGAAGTGTTTCTTTAAAGATGTTTTTCTACAGGGTTGGAATTTCAGATTTTTGTAATAATTGTAATTCATACTTTTGTTCTTCAAGGTCCCTATAATGTGACCTTTTATGATAAAATTTTACTTCAAATTCCCAGCAAAAATATTCTTCCCAACCCAAAAGAGTTCTCAATCATTTCAACAGGCTTCAAAAAGGCAACAAGAGGCTTCAAAAAGTGTGAAAAACAGAATTAAGAGATAATGAAATTTTTCCACAGAATTTTAAAATCTTCCTCCTAAGAAAATTACTGGGTTTCATTATTTTAATATAAGAAAAGAGCTTCATTACAGAAAATAATTTGCTTTTGTGAATGACAAACTAGTCAAAAGGTTTTATATATTAATTATCAATAAGGCAAGCTTATAACTTCCATGCATTTATATGAAAACAAGTAAATTATTCTTGCTAGGTTCATTTTTGCTGTCCATGTAGATTGGAAAGAATTTAACTGAATATATACAGCGAAGCACCAGTAGTGTGACATCAGCAGACCTAATATTCAGATAGAGTTCAATGCCAATTAGTTATGTGCTCTTGTATAATGTACATAGCCATCACTGATCATAATTACATATCTAGAAAAGAAGAGAGTCGTTTAATATGATCTCTCGATTTTTCTATGAGACTCTAAATTATCCAGAAGTCCATAAGAACCCTAAAATTCTGATTATGTTCCTATTTGTACATCAAAATGAAATGATAGAGCTCTGATTTATATGTGAATGCTTGTGCGCATGTGCGCTCATGCACATATGCATATATGTATATATATATATAAAATCATCCCTTATATTTTAAATTAATTTCTTTTTTATGTGTGGCATCACTGCCCTGGTGGGAGTAGGAAGCCCAGTCTTGTTCCTGGAGAGCTACTGCTGGATTTGAACTGTCAACCCTGTGGGCTACAGTCCCACACACAACCACTAGGCCACCAGGGCTCAGCCCCTTAAATGAATTTGTCAGTCATCTTAGGTTGTCTGTGCATAAGTTCAACCTAGTCACTCTCAAAATATCATGAATGATAAATACAGTATCAATAGTTCAAATTATTAATATCCGAATCACAAAACTTAAGTACATTTTCCACCTTAATCTATCTTTTCTCATCAAGCAGACTTTTGACTTCCCCAAAGATTTGCTTTCATACAGGGACAGCACAAACATTTTACCCTTCAATTCTCACTGTATCAATAAAATGCACTGTGTGTATTTTATGTTCATGTACATTTAGTTACATACATCATTACCTTTATGCCCTATTGTCTCTAAAATACTGTGGGGGTGCATATTTCTGTACAAAAGGTGCAGCAAAGATATCATCTCTGAAACTTGGTAAATTCAAAAAAGATACTGGCATCTGATAATAGTCAGCAGCGTGAGCTAGTGCTTGCTTCCCCTCACCATAAACATTTCATTTTCTACTGCTGCAGTGGGCATTTCTGCAAGGACTACACTAGTGTCTGAGGTATTCAGTTTCAGCGGACTCTAGTAATTTGGGAATGAATTCCTGGAAGCATATTTGATGGAAATATAGTATTAGATAAAAGTTGGAAATGGGGGGGAGGATTTACGTTTAAATGTGGACATTAAGAAAATGTGAAAAATATAAAATCATGTGTCAAATGCTTAGTCCTGGGCCCAGAATAATAAAGGGGCTGCACAGTCTGAGTCAAACTCAGATGATTTATTATTTTCAAGTTAACGCATTGACCTAGAGATGTGATGCTAAAGACTGGGAATTCACACTGGAGCACAGAGCATAAAGAGTTATTTCATAAAGAGTTGCATTTGACTGTTGTTTTAGCTCATACATCTGATTTTCAGACCCTTTCAAGTAAATAGACAACTTCAACTTGAACAAAATACTTCCTGCCACATTGTTTTACCTATGGAGCCCTGGTAGAGGAGTGGCTGTATGTCAGACTGTGAACCTCAGGGTCAGCAGTTCAATACCAGGAAGCAGCCCCGCGGGAAGAAGTCTGCTTTCTAGACCTGCAAACAGTTATAGTCACAGACTCCCACAGGGGGTCGATATGAGTCTGCAGACAGAGTGAGACTGCCAGAGACCAATGGGAATGTGGTCATAGCAACCACAATTGGAAGGCTGCCTTGGCGGTGTATTCCTCAGTAGTCTAAGAATGTGTAGATATTGCAAGTCCCACTGAAGACAACCTCTACGGTCATTTTGTTTATATGACACAGGTCTCTCCTGGGTAAAATCATATATGTTCACTATGATTTTTTTTAATCATGACCCTTCAGAATGCCTTCTGACTCTGATATGTTAACATAGCACTTGTGTATGAATGTATGTCATATATATGCCCCTCCGCCCTAACATGTAGATGACAGACAGATGACAGATGATAGATAATAGATAGATAGATGATAGATAGATAGATAGATAGATAGATAAGCCCTTTTATATTTTGTCCCATGTTTCTCCTGTTTTCCTAATTCTTTCTGTCTCCATTCCAACAGGTTGAAAAATATAAAAACCAAACTCAGCGCCAGCAAGTCAATTCTGATTCTACATGAACACAATGAGAAGTGTTCTGGAATTCTCATTCTTCTCAAAGTTATTGGTAGTTTTTATGATCCACAAAGTCAAATGCTTTTAAATATCCATTGCATACATAATTAAACTTCATTCTGTAATTCTGATTTCATCCAAGATCCATCTGTTATCAACAATGATAGCCCTTGTACTAAATTCTCAACTAAATCCAGCCTGACCCTCTATCTGTTCCCTTTCAATGCACTGCCACCCCCATTAAGCAGAAATCATGGAATCCTGAAAGTTCAATTCTCTTCCCTCCATTTCTGATTTATTTATTTATTTTGACACACTGTGCTTTTAGGTCAATAAAAAGTACTTCAGAATGTATATTTTGGCAAAAAAAATCTAAAACCTAACTTTTTAGAATGTCTTTTTAAAATGAATTTAATGTCGTAAAACTTTGTGAAAGAGGAAGCTTGGTCAGTGTAGCTGAATTTATTACATGCCAATCTGATTAGCAAAGTGCACATGTAGCTTTGTGTTGGGGATAGCTCTGGGAATCTCCTTTTGATTTGGGGGTTGACACGTGTCCATTCCTGGGAAGAAAGAATGATGGTTATGTTGCTTGTGTGTAGACAATGACCTCATTAATCATTGTGATGGGGATATGAGCTGTTCCTTATAGTGACTCATTACAGAGTGCATCAAATAATAAACACTGACAGCTAGCTCATACTGAGTGAAGACTGACAGATGGTCAATAAATTCAGAACTGGCATAACTGTGTAAATAAATTGTAGGTTTGAAGGCTTGCAGTGACTTTCACTAGAACTTTAAATCACCAAAGTTGTCTTTCAGATTAAGAAATTAAAATTTTAAAATAAAAAGTCTTATCCATTTGAAAATGGGATGTCCTACTACTTTATGCCAGTATAAATCAACCAATTGTTTGTATTATATATATATATTTATGTATATATCCTTTTTAGCTTGTACAATTAAAAAATACCATGAAATCTAATACCACTAATTTTCACTAATACCATGAAATCTGTGTAAAATGAAGACACAGATACAAAAATCCATGGAACAATTTTCCTACTAGAAATTTCTAGCTCCATTCGAAATATGAATTTTTAAAAATCCACTAATAAAAAACTTGACACAGTGTGAAATTTTATAAAACGCATCTTAAAACTCTAGATATTCTGCCCTGTAAGTTGTGGTTGGCAAAGCTGATATATTTTCCTTTCTCTACAACTTTCAAAATTGCATGAGTCTTATTTGAGTGGGTTTTTGGGGAGATTTATAAAAAGCATGCCGATTCCAAAGCCCAGGGCAGTACATTCAATAAAGGCAACAAACCTGTCTTCTGTGCCCATCATGTTCGGGCAGTCTAAATCTGTATTCTTCCTTGATAGTTTTTCCCTCACAAAACAGAGATTTACCAAAACTCTGTCTTTGAGCATGATGAGAAAATGCTCATGCAGTTTACTCTGGGCAAGCTTGTGTGTCATATCTGCATGGGGTGTCCTTTCAGTTACACTCTGCTCCTTGTCTACACTGCTCTGGGCCCAGGAAGCTGGTTTCCATAGACGGCACTCTTGGCTTTCTTTCTGCTTCTCCACCCATATGATATAATACTAGCAGGTTTTATTAGGACAGTAAGAGACTGCGGGTATGTATCTATTCATGCAGATTCCTCCTGCTTAGTTGCTTTTACACACTGAAACTATTTCATTTTTTCAAGTGTCTTTATGATGTGTTCATTCTTAATTGATGAATCTTAGACATCTCCTATGGATTATTCTCTCAAAGACTTAGCTACCTTGCTCTGTGCTTACACCAAGTGGCTTTGAGTCTAGTGGATTGTTTCTTCATCTTTGGTTGCTGTGACTTCCAGCTATATTAGGTGTGACCAGCTACATTAGATATCTCTTGAGACCACAAAAATATTACAATTCATGTCATTGTTCTCAGATAGTACCCCATCAATTCTGACCCATCGAGATCTGTGTGCACAAAAGAGTGAAACACGGCCTAGGCCTGCATCGGAAATCATGCCTTTGTTTGGGCTCAATAGTGCAGCTCCCAGTTAATCTAACTCATTGGCGAACACCCTCTTTTGCTGCTGCTTCTCTACTTTGTCCAGCATGATGTTCTTCTCCAAGGACAGCTCTCTGCTGACTTCATGTCCAAAGTGTTTAAGGAGAAGTCTTGCCATCCTTGGCTCTGAGGAGCATTCTGACCGTAATTCTTCCAAGATATAATTACTTGTTCTTTTAGCAATGCATGGTATTTTCAATATTCTTCACTAGAACTGTAGTTCAAATGCATCAATCCTCCTTCTTCAGGCTTCCTTCTTCAGCGTACAACTTTCCCATGCATAAAACGGAATTGAAAACAACATGGATTGGGTCAGATGCAACTTAACCCTTTAAGTAACACCCTGACTTCTCAATACTCTAAGGAGGTCTTGTGACACAGAGTTTTCGGAATGCAAGGAGTCAGGCTTTGGATCTCTGGACTGATGTTTCCAAAGCAGGCAACACAAAATCCTTGACAACGTCATTTTTTCTCCATTTATCATGATGTTACCTATTGACCCAGTTGCAAGGATTTGGGTCTTCTTTACACTATATATGTTGACATAAAAGATATACACATAAGCTCCTATTTGAAAGACAGACATCAAAGGAGTGGGTTGGGGGAGAGATCGGACTAAACAATAATAATGTATAAAGTATTGAGGGTTAGTGGGGAAGGGGGAGCAGGGGAAGAGGGGAAAGGGTGGGAAGCCAATAACAAGGGCTGAAAGGGAAAAGCAGATGTTTGGAGAATGATAACAGCAGCGGACATGTGAAGGTGCTTGTCACCGTATATTTATTTATTTATTGTAAAAAATCAATGTACGAGCCCCCAATAAAATGATATTTAATAAAACAAAAAGAACATGCATTTTGGATATCATAGTTCCTGGGACCATGGTTCAGAAAGGGTTAGCAGAATCTCTGCTTTGGGGTCACCCAAGGCTAGGGCCTCATCTAAAGGTGAAACTAGAGAAGGAAGTGGTGGGAAACCCAGGCCCATGAGTGTTGCCTGCATTGCTTTCCCTTAGGACTACTGTTCTCAGGTGACTATCAAATAGAGACCATTCACAAATCTTTGCTATGTGGGTGTCCCTAATGTGACATCCTGCCTGATTAAAACTGACCCAAGAAAACACTTTCTAGCAGTGGAAGAAAGAATATTCCATAATTTATACGGGGGGGGGGGAGTGGGGTAGAGGTGGTGGTATATTCTCAAATTTAATATTATATTGGTAGCAATTTTCTCAAAAATGGAAAATTATATAAAACAACAAAAGCAGGAGGTGGCCAATTTGAGGGGCTGTCTTAAAAGCCACCTGGGCATCTGCCCTTCAGTCCTGCCTTCTCCTCTTTAAATATTTCCCTCTGTAAACAAGCCATTTGTCTTCAGTCATAGGACAGTCGGAAGCCAAGGGTAAAAACTTCAATTCCATCAATAATCTTTCCATTCACTGTAATAAATTATCTTTCCTGCTTATTAAGAATAAATGCAGTACTAGTTTCCATGACTCACTCAAGCCAAAGACAGGCTTGACTGTAGCACGTTAAATCAGTATTGAACATCCTCAAAGCTTCATCTGGGTCAATGTCATGTAAAATTCAGTCATCCAAAAAGGCATGTGATACAACATCTTTCAAATAATTCACACATGCTCATGATTCAATTGAGGCAGAAATAATCCATGAGTAACTGTGAAAAAGAGCAAGGCCCCAACCACGTAGATTTAGGAAGTAGGAGACACGAACAAACAAAAGTGTGATGATCCAACTACTCAAACTGGTCATGGATCAAAGCTGTAAGTCAGAGCTATATCATGTTTAATCATCATGGTGAAGTCATACAAAGGAACTAGATACAAGTGGATGAGCCAAGAAAGAGAATTTACGTGCTTAGGGAAGTGTGGAGGTTGGGAAACCTGAGAATGAACTAGACGGGACTGCCAGAATAGGGAGAGAAGCCCATTGGTATCTATAGCATGAGAAAACAGATGAGATGAACACTTTTACAGAGACATCCAATTTCCATGCAGATGCAGTGGTTAACAATTTTCCATTTATGATGGTGTGGTTTTCCATTCGCTATTGTTTATTTCTCAGGATATCAAGGAAAGAACAGCATATTAAATGCAGAAGCAGGAAGTGGAGACCGTCCGTTGTCCCAAGAGAGGATGTCAATTTGCCATCTGATATGCAAAAGTAGCTTAATGATTTTGAAATTTAAATTTTCCATCCACAAATGAACGTAATAACACATTCCGTAGATCACACCAGCATTGTGAAGATGAAATGAAACAATGAGTGTAAAAGCATGTTATTTAAACCACAACTGAATCTTAGCAAATTACATTTATCAAAACCTTGAAAGTAGTATATATTCATGACAGTTAAAGGTCTGAGTAACTAAACAAGACAAAACCCACTGCCACCAAGTTGATGGCAGCTCAGAGTGAAGCTGTGGGAGAGAACTGCCCCTGTGAGTCTCATGACTGTAACTCTTTACAGGAGTAGAAAACCTTGTCTTTCTCCCGAGGAGCAGCTGGTGGTTTTGAACTGCAGGGCCTATAGAGACCAGGCAAGCTCATCACTATTATGCCACCAAGAATCCTGTTGATCTACATAAAGCATCACTTAAATAGTCTTTTCTAAATGTTGTCATTAAAATTCCAAAAGCATAAAACGCCCTTTATTGTGCTTATATTCTGGCCACTTTGGTAACTATTGAATTAAACACAAAATGTAAAATTAAACCTATCAAGTTAAAATCTCTACGGAATTTGCTAAGATATAATTCAGTGATATGTGTCAATCTAGCATTGTGAAAACTGAGGCTAAAAATTTATTATTAACTCCTGACATTTTGTTTGTAGTAATTAATTATATCTCTAGGAATGCCATATTGGGAGGAGAGAGACAGGATGTAATAAAACACACTGAAGGTAAAAATAAGTACCTATACCTGTGGGTAGAGGACAAAAGAAGAGACAAAAAAAAGACTCTTTCACCTGACATCTACTGTCTGGATAATGCAAAGAGTTGTCACCCTTGGCTGCTAACTGAAACCTCTCTGGTTTGAGGGAACTCCTGGATGACTTGGAGGAAAGGCCTCATAATCTAATTCTGAAAACCCAAACGCTGAGAACTCTATGGAACACACTTTAACCTGATACCCAAGGGGTTACAGGGGGTGGGTGCACGACCTTTACGTTGTTTTTTCACCTGGACCTTGGTAATCAGCAAAGGAATAAACATCCTCTATGTCACAGAGTGGAACCCTGGACTAATGTGAGCCACAAGGAGAGAGGGGAAAACCAGTTAAGACTAAGATTATTTGGTAAGCTATGCCATTTGCTACATCTCTGTTTCATATAGCACTGTAGATAAGCATTGTACCAAAATGTAAACCTGTTAAGAGAATTTATTTTGTCCAGAATAGAGCACACAAGTATATATTTTAATCCTGTTTCACATGTGCATTTTTAAAAGTATCATTCACTACCCACACCAATCCACTGTGATCTCCAGGACTCATAATGAAGTAGCCATCCAACAGCTGTTGTTAGGTACCATTGAGTGGTTCTGCCTTTAAAATCAAGAGGGCTAACCGTAGAAAACCAAATTTGCATAAATGTCTACCTTACATTGAAATGACATGAATTTCTATGTGCCCCATGATGCGTTATATGCACACACACTCAGTGCCACCGTCCAATGTCTGCCCAGAAATAATATCCACCTCTTGGGGAAAGAATGTCAATCTTATAAAACAAAGGACAGTGGAAATATGACTGTTATTTTGAGATTCAGAGGCCTTTTGAGCCTGGTAAGGTATGCATAAGCTCTTTAAAGTACAAAGTTTGACTTTATTTCTGAACTGTCTTGAGAGGAAGAGTACATTCAGGTAGACACAGCCTTTCCAAGATGCAAACAAGAGGAGACCATGTGCTAAAAGTGTAGGGAAATGACTGGTTCTGGCATCAGAGAATTACATCAACAATCTTAGTAATTCAGGTACTGATAATTAAAAACCTTTTGTCATCAAAATCCCCCTGGAACAACAACAACAGTGGTAATATTAGTCCATTTCATAGAAAAAATACATGTATGCTGAATCATAGAAAACAGTTCTTTACAAGTTTGAGAAAACCAATCTATTTCTTGGCAGACCACACCAATAGCACAAGCAAACAAAGCACAAAATAGCTGTTTCCATCTTCCGCTTGATTCATGGTTAATGGGAATGCTGCTGCTGTTGTTGTTATTGGCTTTGAAAGGCTTCCTGCTCACAAAAGAGAATGAAACACTGCCCTGTCCTGGACGACGCTCATACTTGTTATGCTTGAGCCCAGGGTTGCCTCCACTGTGTTAATTCATCTTCCTGAGAGTCTGCCTCTTTTCAGTTGAACTTCTCCTCAAACAAGCAGGATCTCCTTTTTCCAGGGACTTTCCTAACAGCATTCCCAAATTTCTTTCAAGAGAGTCTTGCCAGCCTTACTTCTAAAGGGCTTTCTGAAGAACTTCTACCAAGACTGATGGGTTTGTTCTTCTTGGAGTCCATGGAGCTGTAAATATTCTTTGCCAACTCCATAGTTCAAATGCATTAGTGCTTCAGTCATCTTTTTTCATTGTCCAACCTTCACATGACTATGAGACCATTGAAGACATCGTGGTTGTATCAGGCACACGTGAGTCTTAAAAATGGCGTCCATGCTCTTCCACACTTTAAAAGACCTTGTGCAACAGATTTGCCCAGTGCAATACATCATTTGAATTCTTAATTGGCACTTGCTTCCATGGGCATTAATTGTGAGTACAAGAAAATGAAATCCTTGGCTTCAGTCTTTACTCCATCTTTCATGTCTTTGTATATTGAACCAGTTATGAGAATTTTTTTAATTCCTGTATATTGAGTTGCAAGTCATACTAAAGAGTGCAGTCTTTAATTTTTATCAATTATGTTCTTACTTTCAGAAAACAAGTTTGTATCATTGGTATCTTAAAAGCTGGGGCTATACCTTGCATCCATCCTCTTGCAATGATCTTCTTCATATAGTCCAGCTTTTCAAATTATCTGCTCAGAATACAGACTGAAAAATTACAAAAACAGGATACAACTATGGTGGGTGCTTTTCCTGATTTTAAAGTTTTTCCTTGTTCCAAATAATTGATTTGGTTGGGATTTTGTCGAACAATTTCAAGACTAGTGTTATGACTTCAAGAATCCACTAGTTTAGTTAATTAAAGTCAAATCTGAAGGGTTACTCAATTATATATAAAATGCTCTCAAAACAGTTCCTTTCAAAGGTCTCTTCATGTTTCAAAGCTGTCTTTATGTTTCAAGGTTGTCACAATACTAAGCGTTCAGAAGGGGACTGGCAGGAATAAGTTTTAAGTTTGTCTGGCTAGAAATCTTGATACAGAGGGTTTTTTTTATTATTATTTCTAAGCTACTCCACACATTTCTATTCCATGCAGCTAGAGTTGGATTATGTCTTAATACCTAACCAGCACGGCTACTCACAAACACTATGTGATAGAAACAGAAGTTTATGGGGCTTACACATAATAGAAATCACTCAATCCTTATATATTTTCTTCTGCAAGCTTTCACAATATAGAGTACCCATCTTTCAGACTAATCTCTCTGACCAATGGCATAATTGGCTTCTTGATGTTTTTTTTCAAAACCCATTTATTAAATTAAGATGAGATTCCATCTTTAGGTAGTAGTTACACACTGGGATGTAAGGTTAGTAATTTGAAACCCGCTAGCCACTCTGTGGCAAAAAGTTGAGGCTTTCTATTCTCCTAAAGAATTAGTCTCAGATACCCACAACTGCAGATCCACTGTGTCTGTAGAGCCACGGGGTTTGTTTGTTTGTTTGTTTGTTTGTTTGTTTGTCTTTTGGAGGATTCCATTGGATGGATTTTTTATAAAAATGACTTACTTTTAGTAACAGACATTTGTTAAAATTAATTTTCCTTTTCTGAGAACCATAATCTGATAGATTAGGGTCAACTTGAGTGGGATGAGATGCTCTGTGATTTGGCAGTTCAGGGCTAGCAATCCCCTAAGATACAATGTACCACTATGTAATCAACTCTATAATGGAGCTGCTGGGAGAAGGGAGAGGGTAAGAAGATTAAGGGTAGAAAATGACCCTTGCTGCAGGTCAGAGACCAGTGCAATTGATAGGAAGTTTCCTCTACAGTGTGAACTGTATCCAACACATAAGGATGCTATGGAAATGATTACCTGCTTTATGCTGCATCTGGATCTGTCTTCAAATTCTCTGGCCTTGACACAATAGCTTGCCATATTACCTGCTGATGGTGGGAGTCATCAGTGGCCTGTTATCTGATATCCAGACCTTGGGGCCTGCATTTCCTTGACTTGTCCTGGCACTAGCTGCTTAGCTTGGATCCAGCCTCTTCTTCAGTCATCAGCCTGCCAATCCCTGAAGCCACTTGAGTCAGGAAGAACTTCCAGCTTAACATCTAGCCCAGGGTTTCCCAAGCTGTAAATATTTACAGAAGCAGAAAGCTTCATCTTTTTTTCCCCTGCAAGGTAACTGGTGGGTTTGACCTGTCAACCTAGTGATTATCACCTCAACTGAGAAGCCATCAACCATCAAGTCTCCTTGCATGTACCCATAGGCAGCTACACATATTATTGGCTGTGCTTCACAGGAGAATCTAGCCTGACATGGTGGCATTTAGAAGTCTTGATATCCCTGGTGACAAAAATGAATAAACTTTGAACTACTAACCAAAGGGGTGGCAGTTTTGGTTTACCCATACATACTTTCGAAGAATGGCCTGGCTGATAGTTTATGAAAGTCACTCACTGAAAATTCTGGGGGGTGCAAGTCTGTTCTGACACACATGTGATCACCATGAGTCCAAAAAAACTCAAGTGCAGCTACTTGGCCGCTAGTCATATATAGCATTGTTGAAGTGCCCACAAGGAGATATGTAAAACTTAAATGTAATGGCTCTGTGATAAAAGAATATGAGACAAAAATAACAAAGTAAGGCATTTAGAATGGTCTTGTGCTTTCTTTCACAACATGAAGACATGACTTCTCTTGGAGTAGATGTGGTCATGAATCGATTTTAAAGATTTAGTCCACAGGTGGGTGGAAGACATGTAGCTAAATTTAGAAACTCAAAAATTGGCCAAAAATTAGTTCTCAAATAATGCATTAGTGCTTTTGTTCTACCTCCCAGTTTGTATAGTGCCTGGGCCCTTTAGAACTTGCACATAGTCATCAAATGCACAAGTATTAGTTTGGTTAACCACAGAAGTGAGTGGAGAATCAGCAACAGAAGGAAGATAGGGGTATAGGGTCAATTGTCTCCCTAAACAACTGTTCAGACCAGAAGAACTGTATGGCTCTTGGCTATCATTATAGAAAATTTGAGCAAAAACTTACAGTGGAATCCTCATCAAAACTTGGGCTATGCAGAAAAGAACTTCAAGTGCACATGAATCCCAGATATTCTGAGACTATGGAAGCTAGATTGATCCCTGAAACTACTGTCCTGAGATAATATTTAAGCCTTCAAGCAAAAGTATCATCTGAAATTATCTTAAAACCAAACAATTTAGCTTACCAATAGCTGGCCAAACAATAGTTTAGCATAGATAATTAGAAACACCTGTCTTGAGAACTGTATTCTTTTTCTTTGATATCAAATTGACAAAAACAACTTTAAAGACTAGGTAGGAAACTTAAGGACCTGTGAATTTATGTTCATAGGGAGTGAACAACTAAGAAAGTAGTTGCAAAACTTGAAGAATGAATTATACATGGAGAAGTTACTGAATCTGTGTATGTTTGGTTTGTATATGCTCAGCAACAATAAAGTAGCATTTAAAAGATAATAAATGATCCCACTTACTGCATAAATTTGCTTTACCTTATAGTTACTGGTGACTCTACATTATATCCTAAGTTGTCTCAGAAGTAGCCAAAATATAGTTGAAATAAATTATTAATAGTGCAACTGAGCTGGATACTTTAAATATTTTACTTTTTCTGAAAATTCAGGTAGGATAAGTCACATTCATGCCCCCAAAATTTATAGTCCCTGAACGGCAGTAATTCTTGCTTCTGCGACTGACTTCCAACCTTGACAATCACATTCTTATATTTTTAATATAATGAAACTTAACACTGCTGACTCTGGCAGAAAGGTAATCCCTCTAATTATTTTCTCCTCTACACTTGCGATTCACCAACTAGTTTGATTAAAGAACTGGATGAATCTAGTTTATCACACAAGGTACTTCCCCCTGACTCTCCTAGAACTTAAATAGTATCAAATAGCTGTGTGAGTGCCCACAAAGAGAAGAGAGAACAATGTCACGGATCCTCTGGAGAACCAGACCCAGCTATGCAGTATTATCAGAAAAGAATGAGCATGATGTTTCTGGTAGTTCCATTATATTTTTGTTTAACTCAGAAGAGATTCCCCCTCTCAAAAAAAAAAAAAAAACAACAACAACAAAAAAAAAAGAGATTCCCCCTCTCCCCCGCACTCACACCCTTCACCTCCACCCCACGAACCAGTAGCCTCCTGCTTTGATCATTTTCTATGTCTAGGGTTGGACCCCCAATAACACTGAGGTGACTTTTAGGAAGTGAGAGATTTCGTATTCTCATGCAGTTTACTTGGCAAGTGATATTTTCCATAAATACTCATATTTCAAAAATCTTCCTCTCCATTGTAATGGCAACAGCTAAGATATTGAGTTGCATGTCAGTACAGTCAAAAGGTCTGCTTGAGGAATTCTTCTTGTTCTTGTCGTTGTTGTTGCCCACCGGGAAACGACAGAGCAGAAAAACGTGAGCAGAATTCAATTTATGCCCCTAAACAAATTGATTAGTGCTTTTCCTCCCTGTTCTCCCCATCCAGAAAATAAGTATGAAAGTAATCATCATTTTCAATTGGATATAGGATGCATTTTAATTGGAGTACACAGAACAACTGTGACAGCTTTATAGGTTCTAGGGAAGTAGCAGCCCTTGAGATAAGTCTATAGCTTCAACATTTTCATAAGCTCATCTTCTTTAGCAGGTCAATAGCTGTCTAAAACAGAGGTCTAAAGCAGTCGTTTTCCAACTTGATTAAGCATCAGGCTCATGCGGAAAGCTTGTTAACATACAGATCACTGGGCCCCATCCATAGATTTTCTGATTCAGTGACTCGAGGGTGGCATCAGAGGCATTGTGTTTCTGAAAAATCCCCATGCTACAGGCACCAGGTTTTAAGAACAACTGAGCTAACGAAGAGCTTTTTGTAAACACGCACAAAAAGTGGAACCATATCAAAAATTGTACAGTCCCAGTTGCTTAGATGAGTTACATGCTTAACAAGCGAGATGTATGGCAAGATATCAACATTAGATCACTCTACCAGAAACCTGATTTTCTGCAACACACAATAGCTAGTAGTCCAGCTAACTCAATAAAAACGATATTAACGCTGTTGCATTACCAGACAATCACATTCCCATTAACATCAGCCTCTCTGAAAGGTATGCCCAAATTGGAAGTTAGCCAGAAGTCCTTCAGACAATCTCAAGTTACAACACAATGTAATTTGGAAATAGCCATATGGCAATAAATATGGCTATAAAATATAGCACAAACCCTTCACAGCCTTCTTGTGTGACAAGAAACCTAAGCATTGAGAGATCACCTTAATGGTAATATGTGTAAGCCATTAGCATAATCTTTGACTCCACAGTCCCAGGAAAATAAACATTACTTCTGAAATTGAATTGACACTCATTTTATCATTCTAGTCCCTTTTAATGCATAAGGCCTGGCCTGCATTCAGTGAGAGATAAGTAGTAAAGGTAAAAGAAAGGATTAGAAGCACTTTTTCAAATATGATTAATCACCCCCCAAAAATAATTTTTTTAAGAGACAGCATGATTGTTGACACCATTATCAAGTATTTGGTGAAACTGAAAAACGTACACTGACAACATTAAAGCAGAAATTTTGAAAGTCTGATAGAATCTGAAGCAAGGTTCATTCCCATTTTTCCCCTTGCTGCATACATCAGTTTAGAGACTGTAGTGGACTCCTCAGAATAGGAACCATTTTTGCTCTTCTCTTGCATCTTAGCATTATACTTTGAGCTCAGCCACCTGCTCAATCAAGATGACTTTCTCTAAGTTCTCAGTCAGGGAAGTTCATTCTCTAACCCAAGGGCACTGTCAATCTAAAATATCGAAATGAAAGCATGAATTGCACATTTTATGATCAGTCAAGTGTACTTAGATAGCAGCCATATTTAGAAGAGAACAATTTTCTTATATTTGAAAGCATATTCTCCTGTGCTCTCTCAGCGATATTAGAAACCTCTCACTTTGCATATTAAATGCAGTATTACTAAAAATGCAGTCAGATAAATCAATGATTCTATTTCTAACCAAAGGAATTTCAGAGCTGTTGTTCCTTTTAAACATATATCTCCAGAAATCAGCATTAAGGATTTTTAAAGTGTGTTTAGAGAAACATAGCAAAAAATATGGGATTTGCAAGTTTATATTCCATGTCACCAATCCTCTACTAATCCTGTCATATATGGCTGTTGCATAGACTATTTATCTTCTCTATAGGTTTGTATCAGATTACCTGCTTTGTTAAGGGGAGGAGCAAACTATCACCAAACCCCTTTTCAGCCTCTAGTAAAAGGCATGTGAACATATTCTGCTACCATTTACCTACCCTTTGTGAAGTCTGAGAGGTTGGTACATAGTTCCCCAAAGATAGAACATTCAGACTCAATAAGATTGGATGGATATTAAGCCAGATGGTGCTACTTTAATTTGTGTTTTCTTCTTTGCTTAAGTCAATTTTTAAGATATCCATCCTGCAACAATAAATGAGGTCTAAACAAAGCTAAATTGCTGGCAAGGTGGAGCAGTATATGGCTAATATATTTACTACTATGTTAAATGTTAAATGTTTCTGTTCTGACTACATTCATTTAAGATCTCAATTCAAAACTACTTTAGACAGAGGTACTGCATCCAATGTAATTCAGTCCCTATGCGTATTTCTTGCTTGTCTGAGTACTGACCTTAGAAGGTTTTCTTTTGGTCTCAATAAGAATACATTAGAGGGAGCCTTTCAGTGTCATTGTCAAGGATGTGACATGTATGAAATATTAGGCAAAATTAACTGTCTAGTGGCAATGCAGTTCTAATATAATGGAGTAATAAATATGGAGTTAGAAAAGCTGGCTTTCTCAAAAGATTCTATTTCTTGCTTCTTATAGAAGTCTCTTAACTTCTCTGGGTTTGGGTCTCTATGCTAACAGAAGGGTGAGTATTATCATCATCGGATTGTTAAATATCTTGAGTAAGATAACACATTAAAATAGATTTTGAAACTTGACAATCGACTTATATTTTGCACCTGCTCCCTACCGTTTCAGTTTGGCCCTGCTGTCCCAGACAAATGGTTCTCTGGACAAAGTTCACTTAATTGCATCAACCACCTGTTTGCGGCTAACTCTGAGAACTCCACACACTTCTTGACATTAACGTTGGGCTGCTAACCGCAAGACCCAAACTTCAAAAGCACCAATCACTCTGCAAGAAAACTGGGGATTTCTACCTTTATAGTTCAGGAACCTCGGAGGGGGAGGTCTACTTGACCTTTCAGTGTTCTATGAATCAACAGCAACTCCATAACAGTGAATTTTGTATTATACTCTAGAGTCATTTACAGGCCTCTTAAACTCCTCCTGCTTAATCAACCAGTTTCCTTCACAATCAACAGTGCTACCAGAATGGTCTAATTAAACACCAAGCCTATCAGGCCATTCCTTGCTTAAAATCTGCCACCTATTTGCTGTTATATTAAAGGCAATATATCAATTTTTCCCTACAAGTCTTCCACAGTCCTGGCTTCCTTCTAGAACTACTTTGTCTCCCACTCCTCACCAAGTGCATCTTAAAATCCTACCTCATTGACAGAGGGAGGTCTCCAAAAGTACCTTTAGAGGTCTCGAAATCATTTCCTTTGCACCAGCTTCTCTCACTACCACAAGATTCTCTGCACACCATCCTTTGCCTCCAATTCTTGATGAAATTCCAGGTACCTGTTCTTCCAAGAAAGGAAGCCTGGTTCTCAGCTACCTACTCCCTCAAGGATTGCCAATTCATACCCACGTGCCAACCCCTCTGCGGGAGAAAGTTGTGGCAGGCAACCTGCTTTCATGGACGTTGTGGTCTTGGGAAACCTATGCAGAGGTCCTAGTTTGTCATCTAAGTTTTCCATAATCTGAATCGAATCATCAGCAACAGATGTGGCTCTTCTGAGAAGTTTTGTCTCGTGCTGCCATTAGAGCTTCCTGTCTTTGCATCCTGGTCATCCCCTGCACACCCCATGATTCAAAACCTGTTGATCAAGTCCAACAGAGGACAACCCACGTGGAGCAAAGAAGTGTTTCATACAACTTTCTTGGCTCTATTTTTTATGGAACAGATGGCTGAGTTTTCTTCTGTGGCACTCCGGATAGGGTCAGCTTCTAAATTAGTGTTTCTGTTGCTAGTATCGAATGAATTCCAACTCATGAAAATCTTCTGGGTGCTGAGCCGATCTCCCTATAGGTATCAAGTCTGTGACTTTGGCAATCAAATCACTAGGCCTGTCTTATGAGCCTCCCTCCTAGAGCCCCCAACCTTTGGGCAAGTTGATCAGTGTAAACTGTTTATACCACCAAGACATCATATAATTACTATTTGTGTAAATTAAACTGCCAGTCTTCTATTTTAATAACTAACTTACCAATATAAGTTCTTCTATCAAAAATAAAGATGTACAATAAGAATTTGCTAAATAAGTAAATTCCTCCTAGTCATTTTTATTTCATATGCTTAGTTTTTTATTTAAAAAATTATTCTATACAACTCAGTTGACTTATTCCTAAAGTTCAACTTTATTGGCCAACACAAATGTCTGTATATGTCCAAAAATAAAATTGGATGGAATTAGAAGTTCCAGTGGAATATGCATGGGTCAGAAATTAAAATCCTAGAGATATAACCTGAACTCTTATCCAGTTTGATGAGTGATTCCAGTGCCAGAGAAACTATCTGGTTTCCAGAACACAGAAATGAAGATTCTCAATACCTTGTCCACATTCCAAATAGCAATAGCAGTTGAAGAGTCTTTCTTTGGAGACAGCTGACTGAATGTAATAAAACTGGATCTGACATTGAAGAGTTCTTTGATATTTAAGAACGTTTATCTTTCACCGACTATTTTGTTCTATTCTGTGGCACTCAGGGTTGTCATGTTACTCATTGCAATATGTTGATAAAGCTTCTCTTAAAAAAAGGTCTAGGTTGCTTCATTTTGATTTTGTTTTGTTTTTCTTTTTATAATTTCTAAACAAGAAAATTTTACCTATATTTTGCATTTTATTCTAATGGTTTAGTTATTGTTTAAAATGATAGCAATCTCTAAATGACTGTTTAGGGAATGAATGATTCAATGTTAGAAGGAAGACACTTTTAAATAGTGACCCTTTTACTTCATATAATGATTTTTAAATAAAGAAAGGAAACCATGTATTATGAGAAAACCTAGTCAATCAGACAGACATGGGGGAAAAGTATAATTTAAATGCTAAAAATTTCATTGCAACCGACAAACAATTAGAGGTCATGGTTCAACATTACAAATTGTTTTCTATCAATAATTCTCATATTTCTTCATCCTTTATCATCCTGTGACTTCACTCACCTCCCACTAATCATATTATCCTCCAAAAGTCTGTCCCTTTCAATAAAGAAACAAATATATTTCTGCTCAAGTTTCTTTAACTCATTTTTTTAAGAACCTAGAAAAAGTAGCTCTCTTTCATTTCTTGTTATCCTCCAACCAGAAAAAAAGTAGAATGTCATAAATACAGGGATTTGTATTCCTGTACAAAACTAACTTCAAAACTTTTGTTTTACATCAGTTAAAAGCTGACATGGCTTATACTGGACTCTCTACAACAGAATCTTTGGAAACATTGTAACCCCCGTGGGTTTTGGTAAAATGCCATTGAGTAGCTCTGGTCCTTCTGTTGGCAATTTACTTCATTTCTCTTAGGAAGCAATTTTTCAATTGCCAAATAGAAAGGTTTCATATTCTAAAATAGTCCTCTCCTGCCAAGTATTTCTGATTAATGATGGAGGAGGGTAACTGATACCATTTCCATTTTGAAGATAAAAAAATAAGTGATGAACCTAAATGAGAAACATAAGCCTCAACTCCCACCAACAACCCTGGAAAAAGAAACTCGAAGAGAATGGGTGCAACTGAAAAAGAAGTCTGACATATATCATTTTTCTAATAGCATCTGAGCATCATTAATAAATATAAAACTAAAAATGTCATAGAAATAAGCCTCCGTGATAAGAGTTGGTGTTTTATTTGCACATTGGCTATTGTTTACATATAAATTAATTCATTGTCTTAAGATGTTCAGGTATTTGCACTCATGTATAAAGTGATATTCACATCAATTGGAATTTTATACTGCTGTTTGATAATGTAGTTCTTTAAAGATTATATAATATATTGTCATAAACTTTCACTTTCTGGGGTCTAAATAATAAAATTCTTTGAGCAAGACCTCAGAGATAATGTGCAACATGTTTTCCTGATGACAAGAGTAAAAGGGGTGTCTTTTAGAGATGTAAAAAAAAAAGCATAGATTTAAAAATACAGGTGGTCCCTGGGTTTCGGGCGAGTTCCCTTCCTAAATTTGTATTTACAGCAAACTTGTAGGTAAGTTGAAACAGGTACAATTCATTCTTAACATCACTTTTGCAGACATTGGTCTTAGTATATAACATACCTTTATATTCATAAAAATCACTAAAAATATATGTACACTAAAGCATCTTTAACTTGACAATGTAGTAGTAATAATAACATTTTGATGCACATTTTAAAATATTCTATTTTTTAAATAGAAAACATTGTATGTGCCTTGAATTTGGGAGGTAGTTGTACATGGTTTGAACATATGTCATAACTTGTGGGTGATGTGTAAAATGATTCAAAGAGAAGAGACAAAGTAAGACATAACATTAGTAAGATGGTCTACGGCAGTCACCCAATTTGGGGTCAAGTTGAGGATTATGAGTGTAGGGGTGGAGTCTACCCTGTGTCTCTGGAGATGACCAATGACACCTCTGTGTGGGCATGGTCTTCTCCTGAGAATTCTGGGAAATGCTGTAATTACTCCTTGGAAGCAGGAGACACTAACTCTTTCAACTCACTTCCTTGGAGACATTCGACTGACAAGGCTGTTTTCCTGTGAGACATCCCTGAGGAGAAACCACATAAAGGTATTCTAGTGCCCTGAGCTGGTCTCGCAGTATGTACACACTATGAGCGGATGGCCGCACTCAAGGTATCCAACTCTGTGTCACAAAGACCCAACGTTAACTGTCATAGCAGTGACAAAGTCATCAATGGAATTGAGGATTTAACATTCTTTTTGGAGTTCGCACACAATGGCTTTCTGCACAAAAACAGATTTGTCATTTTCGGGGCATCCTTCCATATACGAACGGGGGCCCGTGGTGAGTTTTCTTCCTGGAGGTTCTCTGCAGCGCAAGGCATGAGAATCCTTGGCTTGATGGGCTCTAAGAATAGAGGCAGCTGTGTGCCAGCCACCTCTCCGGCTGACCTCTGTTGGGGGTGCAGAGACACTGCCCAGGTCCAGGAGGGCTGCTGCATAACTTGGCCTAGGACTGGCTCAGAGACATGGGCAAGGGCTGTGCATGTCAAGTTTCAGTGAGGTAGCTCTTTCTGCTTTCCTGACTTGCAGACCCCAAGATGTTTCCATATTGCTGTTGGTTGTCATCGACTCTGTTCCTGGTCCTTTTGCACTCGGGACGACCCCAGTGCGCAAACTAGAACCTTGCTGCCCTCTGTGGAGAAAAGATTGCGTGCAGGAGATGAAAGGGGAGGAGAGAGGCGAGAATGCACGGTTGAGGAAAGGGGGCGTGGTGCCTCTTCCTTAAATCATCAACTGCCAAGGTTACTTTTGGCAGAGAGCAAAAAGAAAAAAGGCCAGACTCTGCTGGCTTGAAGCTTTTGTACTTCTGCCCAGACTGTAGGGAAAATGATGGGATTAAATAAAAATGCCAGCGATAACAAAAAGGAAAGCTTCCCAATCGTTTTCCTTGCTTGAAGGAACTGCTTGAAGCAGTGACCTCCTTGCCCGCCTCAATAAGGTCAAGAAACCGACTGTCACTCCTACAAAGATGATTAATAGTGCTCCTGCTGATGACATATTTCTAACCACGGTCTCTGGAGTGCGGTGAGCCTCGGCTGCCGCGTGGGGTGTTGAGTCACTGCGCTGGCAAAGGATCTGTTTGCTACGTTCCAGGCTGAGCTTTCAACAAGGCATCCTCTTGATTCTTTGCTGCGACAGCCTATCATGGAGGAACAGAGAGCCTGGTACAAAGAATGACTGCTAAGAAGGATAAAACATTAAATTAATTTTAAAAAAGCTTTTGTACTGAATGGCAAAATGCAGCATAATGAATAATTAAACAATTAATAATGTAATCCTCTTAAAAGCACAGAACCACTATGCGAGAAGATGAAGTGTTTAACAGTTACCGGTCTAATGCAAATGGTAAGCATGAGCCTCTTTTTGCCCCCTCTCTCCCACTTTTTAGGGTAATAGAATTGAAAGCACATTTCCGGATTTTAATTAAATACTATTAAACTTTCAGTATTAAGCTGACAATAACCGTGCTGCGATATGGAAGGATTATCAAATACAAAGGTAAGTACATAATAGCAAGAAGCTAACATTTCTTCCTTCTTTTTATATCTAAGAAAGATTACTTGAAAGGGTGCCTTCTACTTCTAAATTACTATGATGCACATCACCAAACATCAAGTAGAATACTAATCTGTAGTCATGACTGTAAGATTAGGATTTAGATTATTGTATTTCAATGACAGTTTCCAATTATGGAAAAAGAAAGGGGAAGCAATACAGAATAGTTGAGAGCTATAAAACAAAGTAATTGACACATCCAAATTCTATTTCTCCATTATATGCTTAAATCTGTGATTCACGGCCCTCAACAGCACCAGAAGAGTGTTTCTATGAGCAGGTTGTCAGTGTTTCCTAAAGCACCAGGTGGCTACCCAAAACTTGGAGCTTGAAACCCACTCAGAGGCTTTCTGAAAGATGGGCCTGGTGATCTACTCAGAAAGGCCTGCTCTTGAAAACCCTTTGAAGCCCAGTTCCACCCAGACACACAGGGGTGGCCATAAATCTGAGTCAACTCAGAAACATCTACTTTGAGATGTGGACTTTTACTTTAAGTTTTAAAATATCACTCAGAAAAACGGAACTCTTGGCCATTGAGTCAATGCATAGTGAACTCATAATGAAGCCCCCGGGGACTTCCAAAGCTGTGTACCTGAGAGCAGAAGGTCCAGTCTTTCTCCTGAAGAGCTGCTCGTGGTCTCAAACTACCAACCATGCAGATTGGAGCCCAAGGCATAACTACTGAGCCACCTCAAGGATGGATCGTTTTAACCAAGTCTCCTAGAAGAGAAAGGTGGTGCATGAAGGAAGTTCTTCCAGGAGAAACAGTCTCAAGTAGGAGAAGCTGGGTAGGAAAGACGAAAAAACTAACTGAGGGAAGAGTTGAGAATGATGTCTCAGTTCAGTGGGATCGTGCAGAGAGCACCAAAGCACAAATCAAACCACAGAGGTTGCCCTGTCATTGGGCCCAGTGGCTTTGGCAGCCCAGTATACTTCTCGGAAGGAGGTGAGAGTGTGTTGATGTGGTAATGGGGAGGAAAGGAGATTCCAGGAGGTTAGGTGAGCTCTTTGCTCAGTGAAAAGCACCTACTCTTGACATTGTTTTCAAGTGTACTTAAAAACTCCACGTTCAGTTTTAAAAAGTATAAGTTAAAAACCTAAACCTAATATATTCTCCACATTCTATATCAGGGACTAATACTTTAGAATTTGGCTTTAAATAAGCTGTGTCCAGTTCTGACAACTGGAATTTATTTCAGAACTCTGAGTCATGTCTATTTCTACAACACTTGGCCTTGGCCATGGAATCCAGAGCATTGCTTACAGCTCCATTCTTCCAGAAAAGAAGAACTTTCTTCACTTGTCATTTTTCTATTTTTTTTTCAGTGGGGGGGGGGGCATCACTGTCCTCTGGTAGGAGTGGCAGGCCCAGTCTTGCTCCTGGAGAGCTGCTGCTGGATTTGAACTGCCAACCCAGCAGGCCGCAGTCCCACACACAACCACTGTGCCACAGGGGCTCAACCCCACTTGTCATTTTTCATATGAGCCGTGAATCAGAACTTCAAATCCAATGACTCTACCACTTTCCCAACTGCTTATTGCTTTTATGAGTTGTCATTGAGTTGGTTGTGATTCGTAATAGACTTACAAACGAAAGAACGAGACATTGGCTGATCCCGTGCCCTTGGGCCAACTTCATTACCATGCTGGAGTCCAATGCTGGGGCCATGCTGTAGTGACTTTCAGTCTAGACAGCTCATATTCCACCACTCATGTTCAGTGCCATCAAGTTGATTTTCAACTCATAGTGACCCTGTAGAATTTTCAACTCATAGTGACCCTAGAGAAGTCCCCTTTTGGATTCCCTAGACTGTAATCTCTTTCTGCCTTGAAGGCACTGAATGGATTGAGCTGATTTGGAACCTTACCAACCCTGTAGGAAAGAGAATTGTTCATGGGTTTCCCAAGGTATAAATCTTTTATAAATCAAAGGGTTTCCCCTTTTTCCCATGGAGGAGCAGGTGAGTTTAACCACTGATCCTCCATTAAGCATCCTAATCCCACAGCACCACCAGGGCGCCTTACAGATAAATTTGGAGAATCTTTTTTTCCAAAGTTATTGTTATTTTTCACTGCTATAGCCTCAGTCTATCAATTCATCTCACCAGACTCCACTTTCTCTCAGCATTTATAGCAGGAGTTATAGACTGAACTCTTGCAGTGATCAGATTATCCTGTGTGTCCCAGCTGCTAGTACTTACCTAAGTCACTTATGGGGATAGTTTCAAAGATTGAGCTAATCATGGTTGGGAAAAAAAAAACACATTCTCCAAGCATCTGTGTGGCAAGAGGACATATCAAATGAGAAATAATAAAAATGTCTTCTAGTTCTCCAGTGTAAAATTATAGCTTAGAAGTTTTGATGAAGTTAATTCTATAGTTTTAATCTATACTTAGCTACATTTTGAAGATGGCTGAGTTAGTCATGAAGAACAATACTCATGATTGCAAAGTTTAATTACTGAGCTTAATATTTATTCTTGAAAATGTGACTCAGTAAAGATTAAAAAAGGTGAGGAATTGAATGAAAGGCAAATAAACACAATTGGTATTGCTCAGTAGGTATTGCTTAATTTATCATTAATAATTAATCATTACAGGGATTTAATTAAGGGTCTCTTGAGTATCCTACTATTAACATAAATATATGTTAATACATAATATAATATCTGGGGGATTTCTAGATTACAAAGCTAATCCAAATTAAAATTCCTTCCAATGACTAGGAGATGGACCCCAATTCACTCCTAACAGCCCCTATGTGTCAGAGTAAAACAGAATGTTCACTGGCTGATTTTTCGAGGTAGACTGATTGCCTGTATTTTCATCCTAGGTGCTTCTACTTAAACCCCAGTGCAAATAACTGCATCGTAGTCATTTTTACTACTCATGCACTGCCAAGTAAGATCCATAATATGCCCCATTTTCTGTTTCTGCCATGGTCTACATCAGGGTTTACTCCACACATCAGACTGAAGTCTCTATGCCTACGAGAGCTAAGGCAAAATCTGGACTCAGGCACTGTGATGGACAGGTTTAAAACACCTGATCCAATAGAGGAATCAGAAACCCAGACAGGATTGGAAGCTGGAAAGGACCAATTGAATCGGTATGCATTGAATCCATTTGTAAGTCAAAAAACCACCCCAGAAGGCAGGAAGGAATGGGCAAAGGAGGTGGTGCCAGGAAGTACACACTTGGTTTCGCTTCTTCCCAGCCTGAATGTTCTATTTGGAGTTTATCTCCTTCCAAAAACCAGACTAACGCAACAACAACAACAAACACCACTACTATCAAACTGATGCCAAGTCACAGTGACCCTTTGTAGGAGTCTTGAGAACCAGTCTTTACGGGAGCAGTCTTTACCTCTCTCTCCAGAAGGGCTGGAGGATTTTTACTGCCCACTCTTTGACGAGCCGCCCTGTGTATCATTATGTGTGCCCTTAGAGGACAGAGAGGTCAAAAGAGGTGAAGAAACCTTCATGGGAATTCCCGGAGGACAAGGATCGAAAACCATTGCCATTATCTCCTTAATGTCGGTTGTTGTCATCAGGAGGCATCAAGCCTGCTCCTATTTAAAGTGACATGCTGCAAAACAGCACAAATCAATGAACGGCCCGCAGCATGCTCACACTCGTTCTGAGGCCCAGCCCATCAATGCCCAACCCTGGGACCTTATTTTTTCGGGGGACCCCTCTACATGACCGCCCACCTTGTCCTTCTCAAGGAACATGGCTCCCCTGACAACACGCCTGAAGCATACAAGATGAAGTCTTGCCATCCTTGCCTCCCAAGAGCACTCTGGTTTTCCATCTCCAAATACAGAATGGTTTGTTTCTTAAATAACCCATGGTACTTTCAATATTTTTCTGCAGCACCACCATTTGAATGCATAGTCTTCTAAGGTCTTCCTTATTCAATGTCCCATTTTACACACATATGATGCAATGGAGAATCTGGGGCCCCTCAGTCCTCAAAGTAGCATCCTTGCTCTTTAATTCTCTAATGTGTTAAGTAATTACTTACATTAATTACTTGCCATGTGACACGGTACAGAATGAGTATTTTATCTTTAGTCTCTTGCTTTTGCATTCCATTTCAAGTCCTGAATAGGAAGTATTAATAAAGATCATCTTCTAAGATCATGAAACTAAGAGCTAGAAACATGAGATGACTTTTCCAAGTCCAGGCAGCCAAAAATTGGTAGTGATAAATCAATGTGACTCCGCTTATGTGGATCTCCTTTGTGATTCACCGTGATCCACGCTTGGATAGAAGAAGCAGCTGAGAGGATCAGAGAAGTTCGATCTGACCCTGGCCTGAAAAATTTGGCTGGAGAAAGAAACTTGCCAAAATCTTAGTTCTATGCTTATCAACTTCTCATGTTGAAACTTTCCACCTTCCTATAAAGTTTTTAGTGCCATTTGAATTTATTTCTGTTTGCCTTGAGGAAATGTACCTTTCATTTCTAGTGATAACCAGTAAGAAACCTTACTCACTTTCAAGGAATTATTTTTTCCAGCAAGTTTGCTGGCATTCATCTACACATTAATGAAACATAAAAGTTCAGTTCTCAACATTTATCTACCCCATGTTGACATTTGAAACCACTTTAAAGGAGAAGGCCATCATATTTGAATATGAGAAAATTCAGAACAGGTGTGAGAGGGCTAAGATGCTGGAGCCTCTGTTCTTAAGAAAATTAGCATTATTCTTGACATTCACTTTCCAAAGAAAAAATGGGTGAGGATGGCTTGTGAAATGAAGTCTGTACATTATATGTAGGGCTTTGAATCCATCTGAGGTAAAACATATTTGAATGCGGGAGGAAAGGAAAGAACCAATCTCTGTGTGTTCACAGGTGTTCTACCAGGTTTCTGAAATTGCTCCAGGGTCAGAAAGCCACAAGACATTATCAATAATCAAAAAATGTGAATGGTTTGTCAGGAGGGATGATCAAATTAATTCTTCTTTTATCTACTTCTCACCAGGAGGCATGAATTTTGAGAAAATGCTAACACTTTGGCAAGTAACTGAGCAAACCTGTACTTGAGGCCCATTCTTGGTTAGAGACTCACCAGTGTGCACATCAGGATGCACTCATGCATGGAGCATGAAAGCCAGTCTTCCCAGCAGCACCTTACCCCCCACCCCCACTCTGTACAGAGTGGAGAACCACCTTTGTGAAGGGCAGAGCCTATGGCAGAAACAGCCTGGCTGTGGAAGTCCCTTGTCCTTTCTCTCCAGCTGCTGCATACTTTCCAAATCTAACACAAAACTCACTTCGTAGCCATGGAGTTCCTTTGTAAATGAAAAGATAGATACCTCAATCTCAACTCCATCTAATATTCTGCTCATTCCACGGGGCTGCGGCACTGAATTTTCCTTCCATACTGCATTTTTCTGAAACCACCACCAGACTGGCAGACTCTGACTAGCTTGTCAGAAAGGAAAGGAATTTATGTTTCATAGGAAATTAATCTAATCAACAGAACATTTATAAGCAGGCCAAGGCAGACCTGTTTACAAGTGAAAAATACCTAAAGGGGAGACATTTTAATTTCATTATAATATGACCTTCCAAAGCCTAGGACACAATTGCTTAGCTCTCTTTGTTAACTCATTGTGCTTAAAGTTTACTGCGTCTTATGGGTTTCAAGGAAAATAAGTAAGCTGAAAATCACCCTATTCCAATAAAGTTGGAAGCAGGAGGTAAACCAATAACCTTTAATACTGTGATGAAAATAGCCTTCATAAAACAAGGATAAACATCATAGCAGTCTAATTTACCTCTGCATAAAATGTAAACTAAAACTCAATGTGCAATAAAATATTAGTATCTTTACTGCCAGCGTAATCTTAACTAATCATTTCTTATGTTCTTTCTGCAGTTACCATGTCATTGGGCTAGACTTTGACTGAATAAGGGTAGACTGGTGACTCCAACCATTGTAGCTTTCCTCCCTCTCCAGTTCATAGAATCTATCCCACTGATGTTTCCAGATGTTCCTGAGCTGGTCCCAAACAGGAGCAGCCACTACTCTTACCAGAATGTCCTTCTTAACAATCCCCTGCCTTGTAACACATAAACACATTCTTCAGGGGCCCTGTAATTATCCAAAATGAGCTTTAGTGCTGCAAATTACTTCAGAACCCCTATGATTTATCTGTAGTAAACACACTTTTTAATATTTATATTCCCATTAAAACTGGCACTAATAATGAATTGACAGCACATAAACATTTATATGATACAACATGGACAAACAGCCCGGGCCCCTGTAACAGTGGCAGCTCTTGCTCTTCCTATCATGTTAGGGAAAATGAAACCTTGGCATTTGGCCATGTTTATGAAAACACCTTTAAAAATGGCTCAGCACATTGTACTTCCTTTGTGCCACCGTTCGCTTTAGAAAGATGGCCTTTGTCCGTCCTGATGAGGCTTGGGTTATTGCATTTTCACATTATGCATCATTACTCCAAGTAGGTGTCTTATCTGCAGCTCCAGTTGCTATAGAAAAGATTGGAATTAAACACTGGAAGCTTTTTATTTATTTTACATGCTTTATTCTGCATGTAAGCTTCTTTGCTAGCTGAGAATTGGATCCTTTGCCAAGGTATTGTAAATTTACATCTTGCTTTTGCTCTTGTATTCTTTCCAAAAATGGATTAAAAACAAAGTATAGTTTTTAATTAAAGCTCTGACCAACAATATTTTTTCCCTTCTGAATTGACGTTTCTGATCAGAGATGCAGTTGTACAGAAACCTAACAGGAGATGTTCATTATTTAACCACGATCAGCCTTCAAACAGTTTGCATGTCAGTGAAACCCTGTGGTATCTCTGACAATATTCATTTAAAGATAACCATCACCCAAACTGATCTACCTCTCATCAACAAAGACGCGGAGAAATCTGAAGCAAACTTTCCTTTTCCTCACACTATCATGTAACCAAGAGTGATTCTCCTGGTGATTATAACAGAGAAAAACTCCAAGAACAGTTTCCCCTCTGCCCCCAAGCAATTTCAGAACAGATTTTGGAGTACTTTATGCTGATGACTATTTATTTCAAGCTATCATGGCCAATTTGATATGGAATCCAAAAAGTCATTTCGATAACCTCGTCACCTGAGAACAAGCTTAACAAACTAAACATTAAAGTTTGTTTTATGATTTAAGATTAGGATGGTCAACAAAAGTCAGGGGTGGGTAGTGTTCCCCCCCTGGTAACATCATTTCAACTGACACACCTGGCGCATAAGGAAGACCTTTGCCTCTGCTTGGAACACTCAGCATTCCTGGCCTCAATGGAACCAACAGTGTCTCCTCCTAGTTTGGTTTCCTATCTCCTGTAGGCGACATTTAAATGCGGAAATTCCTCTGGATTCAATTCTAGGTCTATGTAATCTTTTTCCATACTACCCCCTGAAGGGATCTCATTAATTATGGCTACTTTCAAAAGACTTAATGCTGATGACATCTCCATGTCTGACGGCATGATCAGCCTCGGGCTTCCAAGGCCATCCAGACCCATATATCCAAGTGTTCCCTTGACATCTTGACTTATGCATCTGATAGATGCTTAAGGTTATAAAAACTTTAACCTGTTCACAACGGGAATTTGAAACCTCACCACCTAAATCCATTCTCCCTGAAACTGGCTCACTTTAAAAATAGAAATAGACTACCATATTCAGATGTGGAAGAGGGGGAAGAGTAAAAAAAATAATCACATAGCTCTTAGCAGACACTGAGCTTCTTCTGTTAAAGGTGATGGAATTCTTCAGGGATAATCATGACTGAACAATATGGTGAGCATATTTCTGAGTTCTGAGCTATAGATGGGGAAATTGCTGGAATGGCATTGGTCCTGCTCTCCATATATTCACAAAATTAATTTTTTTGAACTGGCAATACCATATTTCACCTCAGTGGTGCTAAGAAAAGAATATGCAGGATTAAATACTCCTTTGATCTTCATCAGTAAGTGCTTCCACTTTTATTTACTTTCAGCCAGAATGACTGTGTGTTATCAACACACATCAGTTTGCTCATGAGTCTACCTCCAGCTGGCTTCCAGAAAGTCCAGCTTCTCTAATATATGTATATGTATAGATATATATGTGTGTATACATACTGACTACGTATAGTAAAAGGATACAAACCTAATGCACACAATTTCTGATTTTAAACCCCAAAGTATCATTTTGTTCTATTTGATATACTGGTTGAGATACAGATTCTACACAAGCACAATTAAGTAATTTGGAATTAATATATTTTCAAAGTCAAACAAAATAGATCTTTTTCTACTCTTCTCTATTTTAAGCAAGAGCCATCTGGTTTTAGAAATACGATCCCTGTTTTATCATCCTCTTCTGAATCCAGTTTGAGTTTCTGGCAGTGTCCCGTGGATATGTAGCTAGACTATTTACTTTTATGTGCTTTGATACTACTTGCTGATCATATCTGAAATGTTTCTTTAGAATGGGTACGGCTTTAGATCAATTGAGTAGGTTCCGTCTTACAAATTTCTAGATATAGACTAGTGATTGCTTTCAACACAGCATCCGCTTGTTGAACAATGTCCACTGATATTCTGTCAATTCTGGGAGGTACGATTCTTGCCAATGTCTTCAGTGCTGGCTGGATTTCTTTCTTCAATATCACAGATTCTTGATCATGCTACTCAGGTAAGTATAGAGTGCAGACTAATTCCTTTTGATAACATGATACTGGGTATTCATTCCATATTCTTCAATGCTTTTTTCAGTAATTTACCTACATTTATAGATGCCATCAACTATATTTATATAGTAACATCAACTGCACTTATACTCCAAAATTAATTTTACTTCAAAATTAATATTCAAAACAATAACATCAACTATATTACATATAGGCAATGTATATGTATATTCTAAGATAATCTTATTCTAAAAATAATATTTTAGAATACAAATATAGTTGATGCTATTGTTTAAATATAAATATGTGAATTCCAAATTACATATTTTCTTAGACAAATAAAGGTAGCTATTTTTCTACTCTTCTCTGCTTTAAGCCAAGAGGCAGCTGATCCTATTACTTTAACTATTTCCATTTACTTAATATATCAATATTTTTTGCTTACCTCGAGATTCTCCTGGATATTTTATTTATGAAATTAGGTTAACAAAGAATAATTACAATATTCTTTTTCTTTTCTACATATTACACGTATGATTATGTGTCTTGCCCTAAATTGACAGCTAGGCTTGAACCAGGCTAAAGAGACACTGTGAAAGAACTTAATGAGAAAACAGAATCCCTGTGTGGCCATGCAGAAATGTCTGGGTGCAAACTACACAAAGAAGGAGACATAGGGAAAAAAAAAAAAAAGAAGAAGGAGACATAGAACTAGATTGAAGGAATGTCATTTTATATACTTTAAGTATCTTCTAAGGAAGCACCAACTCCTGGAGGACATCATGCTTGGGAGAGAAAAGGGTAATCAAGAGAGGAAGACCATCACTGAGATGGATTGGCACAGTGGCTAGGGCTAGGTACTCAAATGCACACACTGAAAGCATGGTGGTGAGGATGGTCCAAGACCAGGCCATGTTTGGTCTTGTCATTTATGGGCTCACTATGACCTCGAGCTGATTTGTCAGCTCTGGCAATAACAACATTGATTTGTCTTAAGATGAATACAGAGGGTAGTTCTGTTTTAAGATTTAAAGATTATCTCAGGGCAGTAGCATCAAAGGTTCACCTTCAGAGCTCTACAAAGTTTGGATTCTGTGAGAATTTGAATTCCTGTTATGTATCTTTCCCCCCTTTTGATTAGAACCCCTGGTGGAATAGTGTTTACAAATTGGGCTTCTCACTGCAAGTTCAGCAGTTCGAAACCAACAGTCACTCTACAGGACAAAGATGTAACTTTCTATTCCTGGAAAGAATTATAGAAAGTCTGCAAATCCCACAGGGCCAGTTCTGCCCTATCCAATAGGATCACTGTGAGTCATAATTGACTCAATGCAATGGTAGTGAGTTTTTGAATGACAGTTATATTCTAGAATTTTTTAATGCAATGTTTGTTGCAAGTCACTGTATTAATAGTGAATATCTGAATACTTATCTAATATTTATAGCACCCTTAAGGAAAATGATAAGATTAGGTTGAATTATTTAAATAAATTCTTAAAATACTGGGAGAGGTAAAAAAGTGAAAGAATTGACTCCTACTCCCACCAGAGGGCAGTGATGCCAAAAAAAGTGAAAGAATTGGGCAACTGAATGTTAGAAAAAAATCCTACTCTGAAATAGAAACTCTCATCAAGATTCCAAATGAGTATATTGACAAATCATAAAATTAATGTTGTTGCTAATTGTCATTGAGAATGTTCTGATTCACAAGACCTCACATATAATAAAACAAAACAGCCCTGTTTCATTCTATGATCTTTGATGTGTGTTAGTCTATGGTGGTGGGTGGTTTTGTCAATCCACGTCACTCACAGTTTCCCTCATTTTCAGTAGCTCCGCCCCTTTGGAGAGGTGACGTTCTTCTATGGCAACTCTTCTTTTCTAATGAGTTGCCCAAACTAAGTACTCCAAATAAGGGTCACCCTTGCTTCTAAGCAGCATTGTTTAAATTTTTGTTTGCCATAAACCAAGGTCTTAATTTGAGAGCTTGAAAAATAAAACCCTTCGCAATCAGATGCAATATAATTTTACCATTTTATTTCCAACTTTTCTCTTGGAAATTCCTCATCATCTCCATATTCTTGCATGTACTTCTTAGAGTTCTCTTTTACTGCATGCACACCGAGGATGCCACACAATCTTAGGATACAGCTTTAGTGTCTCCTTCCTGCACAAATGACTTCATCTTTCTCTGCATAGCACGCATTTAATCCAAGAACTGCAGGGGTTTTGTTGTTGTTTGCGGAGCCTTGGGAACATCATGGTTACATGTTGAGCTGCTAGCCTCAACATCACTCTATGCTCTGAGGGAGAAAGACAAGGCTTTTTACTCTATGAAGAGTCATAGTCTTTGAAGCCCACAGGGAGCGTTCTACCCTGCCCAATCGGGTGGTCATGGGTCAGACTTGACTTGGTCGCAGTGAGTTCACTGTGGTTGGGTGGTTGTGTTTGCCTGTGATTGCTTTATTTCCAAGTCCCTTCATTTAGCATGGGGGTCAGCCTACTGTGGCGCCCAAGGACAGCAGGATGAGAGCAGCCTCTTCTTTGTGAGTCAGAGGAGACCGCCAACACCTGTAAAGAGTCCCTGGCACTGAAACCCGCAGGGGCACTTTCACTCAGTGCTGTCGAGTCAGTATGAGTCCGAATTGATTTCATAGCCACGAGCTTTGCTGCTGTTGTTGTTTGGGGCACCTCTGTAAATGTAGAAGTGATTCTCGACCAATCAATCAAATCACAGTCTGACATACCTCAAAGTCATTTATAAGAGAGACCATGGAAATGTCTCTCTCTTTTCCAAGCCTCGTTGAATCTCTCCACCTTCCTGCTTGCTTCATTCTGCCACTGGCCACTGATGTGACCTGCCATCCCTGGGAGGTTGCCATGTCCCCACAGACCTTACATCCGAGTGACTCTGTGCCTGCCGGCCTCTAAGCTTTCAACTTCCTGCTTCGCTTTTCTGCTTCATCAACTGTTAATTGCATGAGTCTTAGGGATGGTCCAGATAGCGTCGGGTCCATGAACTTGAGTTGGAATGGGCTGACCCACCTTCATGATACAAAATAATTTCTTGACATAAAGTTATTTCTTATATATAAATGTCACTGGTTTCTTTTCTCAAGAAAACTCAGTCTGCTACAGAGAGAGAAGGAAAAAACCAAGTCAGCAAGGACCTTGTAAGAAGGCCTTCAGAAAAGAGGTTGGGACAAAGCAGTCCTGTGTGAAGAACGATTTCCAGAAGAAAGGGTATATGTGGGGAGAGACCCCAAAGGAAATAGCAACAGAAGAGAAGCAAAATGAAAGAGCTACAAACAACTGACAGGACTCTGTGGAGTAACCCAGGAGAACCCACCTTGTGCTTCTTACTGGCAGTTAAGGGAAAATGTGTTTCAAGAAGAGACTAATCATCTGTCTTCCCTGAGAAGAAAAGATGAGAACCCAAAGTGCCAATTCAATCCCTAGGTCTGCCCTTCTTCTTCTGAGCAGAAACAGTGACCATGTCAAAGCTCTCTAATACATCTTTGCCTTCATATTTGAATGAAAGCGGGAAAAATGTAGGGGAGAGGGACGTTGGCCAAGACCTGGGTTTTGACCTGTCTACCATGTTTTGATTCAATTTCCAGAAAAATATACTCTTCCAAAATCCACTTGCCTAAAAGACCTAGAACAAACAAACATGCAATCCACTATTGTGGTTACAAGGCAGGAAGGAGCCCTGGTCGTACAGGAGTTCATTGCTGAGCTACTGACCAAAAGGTAGGTGGTTCAAGTCCACCCAGGAACTGCACAAAGAAAAGACCAGGCACCATCAAGATGTCAGCACTTGGACACCATGGAGGGCAGGTCTACTCTATGCAAATGCGTCACTTCACTAGGAGCCAGAAGCAACTTGAAGGCTCGGAATAAGAAAAAAGTCACAACACAGGCAGGAGAGAAGAAAAAAAAAGAGCCCACTTTTGGTGAGCATTAGATTGCTATCTATGGTAAAAGGAAACTGGCAATGATCACTGGTAAGGGTTGTACAACATTATTGATGTAGTCGGTGTCATAAAATTTTGTACAAACACTAAGCTACGTATATTTCTACAACAATGGAAAATGTATTTCTTTGAAAACTGATTGAGTAAAAGGATCATTTTGCTAAACTTAAGTATTTTACTCTGTATTTATAAGACACTTTCCTTTGACAACACATTCACAGTATTTGACTAGGCACTGGGCTAAGGCTAAGGTTCTTCCCTATCTGGTTGAGTTTCCGCTTCTGCGAAATGTGGAAAACTATAACTACATTGGCAAACAGTTTGTCAAGTGCCAGGACAGTGTACAGTTGAGTAGCTCGGTTCAGTCATGTTATTCTCTAGGAGTCTGCCTCAGCTGTGCATCTCACCCTCCTTCTCTAAGCCAGCAGGAGAAAGTAACTACAGGAATCCCTTCAACAACACCCCACAATGGTCCTGAGAGCTTCATCGTTCATCCCATGGAACATCAGTGTTTAATACAAAGCTGGCAGTTGAAGGATAGGGAATTAATCAGTGCTCTGCAAAATATTTTCTTAATGTAGTGCCTTATTGCACTCTAAATCCACTCAAACAAATTGTAACTCAAATGAAACTCCTCTATTCTCCTGAGACTAAGAGTGACTGGGGGCACCATAAGACACTCTTGTGGCCCGCTGGATTGGGTGATGGGCAGAGTCCTGAGAAGGGTGCTTCAAACCCATCAGCTTCTCGGCATGATTGAAGTTTTCTGACTCCATATTGACAGCCTCAGAAACCCTATCTAGAGTCACTTTGAGGCAGAGGCACAGTCTACTCAATAGCAGTGAGTTTGGGGGGGGAGGGGTTATGGATATTGCTTCGCATATTATAGCTATTTGAGCATTCTTTTGTGATAAATCACAGTTGTGACAGCACATTTAAAGAAGTCTGGTGAATACAAGCTCACATGCAACAAATAGAATTGTTTATTTTATTCTCATCTGTGAGCACTTATTAAACACCCACTGGATACTGGAATTACAGTAAATAAATATGGATTAATACACATTTTTTTCTCCAAAGAGCATTCTTCTTGGTGCCTTAGGTTTTTCTAGTACTGGGGGGAGGCAAATAAAATTGACTGCATCATGTATTAGATCAATCAGTTATTATCTGTAATTGTTGCTACAGAAAACTTTTTGGATTATATGAACCCCCACACACAAATACATAAAAACATCTGAAATAGGCAGTCTTCAATTATTCTAAATGTGCTCCCTGACTGAGACCTCGTATGTCAGCATGCAACAAAATATGACAGCCTAGCTATTAACTCCTTACAATCGAAAACTATAATGGGAACACATGGAGACTAAAGAGTGGGTAAAACTACTATCCCAATAAAAATGCAGCACCGAGACTCATTTGCCCATCTGGCCTTGTCACAGTAAGGTGGCATGTGGTAGCCAGCCCTGACTGAGTCCCAGCAAGGGCTTTGGGTTACTTCATTTGAAGGAGAAGTATAGAAGTTTTCATAACAGACTTTCGATTTCTAGTCTCCTACTTCACATTTCTCTGGGCAAATTCTTCTTTTAAGCCTGTGCCCACAAGGAGAGTGTCAGCATTTGTTGAAGCGGAGCTGTGCATAAGGGGCTCCAGAATCATCGGAAAAGTAATTGCCAAAACACAGACCCCGGGCGGTGAGGCAGACCCCTCGTTGAACAACTGTCTGGGTCTGCGCGCAACCTCTAATGTAACTTTGTTCTGATGATGTTCCAGAGTGTAATGTAATTTTCTCTGAATGGATGTCAGGGCTAGAATACAACTCCATCTAAGTGTACGTTGTAAGCCAATTATTTACTATCTTGTAATTAGGTGGCCTAGCAGAATAGATTGTGTATCTATCAGGCACGCCTAGCACTTTAATGTAATTATATTCTATACTATTGTCAAAAGAAAAATTTAAAAACAACTAAGATATCCTATGCACCCATAGATTTCAAATGGTAGGCACAAAGAGATAACAAAATTCATCAGAATTCAAGGATAAAGGGAACAGATTGAGTCATCCAAATTATCGCTATTTAAAATTAAGCCATAAGTTTTGTATTCAATGCGATAATCTGATGAGTTTTGAAATAAGGATATAGTTATTTATATAATTTATAAATATAATGAAACATATCCTAGAAAGTTCTTTCATGGCCATTATTGTTCAACTTTTCTGGTTTCTCTTGTATCAGAAATAACCACTGTTCTGATTTCTCTAATTGTATGTTTGTTTTGTCTGTTCTAACATTCCAGGAAGGAGCCCTGGTCACATTTGGGGGTACACATTGGGCTTCTAACCATCAGATTAGAAGTTTAAATCCATCAACCACTCCATGAGAAAATGAAGACATTTTTTTTTATTTCTATAAAGTTACAATCTCAGAAATACAAAGGGTATTTGTGAGGTATTCTGACTACAGGGTCAGAACTGAAACATGGCAGTGTTTCCATTTATTTGGAAGATCACGCTGAAAAGTGCAAATGCACATTTTGAGTTGACTTCTTTCATTCAGCATAATGGTTTTGGAATTTTCAGGTATCTACATGATCAAAAGTGAGTTTATTTTCTTTCATTTAACGCTGACTAATATTAAATTGTGTTTGTTCAAATGTCTTTAGCAATATTGAACATTTAAGCTGCTTCCAGTTCAGAGTTAACATAAATAAGCTGATATAAAGTTGTTGGGTTTTAAAAATCATTTATTGGGGATTCATACAGCTCTTTTCACAATACATTGTGTTAAGCACATTTGCACATATGCTGCCATCATCATTTTCAAAGCATTTTATTTCTTCTTGAGCCCTTGATATCAGCTCCTTTTACCCCCTCTCTCCCTCATGAACTCTTGATAAGTTATAGAACATTATTTTCATCTCTTGCATCATCCTCTGTCACCCTTCACCTATTTTTCTATTGTCCATTCCCCTGGGAGGGAGTTATATATTGATCCTTGTGATTGATTCCCCCTTTCTCCCCACACCTTCCCCTTAACATCCTGGTATCTCCATTCTCATTGTTGGCCCTGAGGGTTTTATCTACCCTGAATACCCTGTGATGCAAGTTCTTATCAATAGGCACATTCTGGTACAAATCTAATTTGTAAGGTAGAACTGAGGCCATGTTAATGAGGGGGGTGTGTTGGAAGCATTAAAGGACTAGAGGAAAGTTTTGTGTTTCATCAGTGCTATACTGCACCCTAACAGGCTCATCTCTTCCTTATGACCCTTCTGTAAGTGGATGTCCAATTGTCTGCATATGGGCTTTGTGTCTCAACTCCATGCCCCTCCCCTCTTCACATTGGGTATGATTTTGTTCTGGGTCTTTGATGCCTGATACCTAATCCCCTGGACACCTCATGATCACACAGACTGGTGTGCTTCTTCCATAAGGGTTTTGTTGCTTCTCAGCTAGATGGTCACTTATTTATCTTCAAAACTTTAAGACCCCAGATGCTATATCTTTTGATAGCTGGGCCCCATCAGCTTTCTTTAACACATTTGCTTATACAGCCATTTTATCTAGCGATTGTGTCAGAAAGGTGAGCATCACAGAATGCCAGATTATTAGTTCAAAGTGTTCCTATGTTGAGGAAGAACATGATTTAGAACTATACACTATACCTATCTTGTTGTGTATACTTACATATGAATATCCCTGTAGTTAGAGCTTTATAAATGCCCTTTGCCTCCTAGTTCTTCCCTCTATTTCCTTTTACTTCCATCTTGTCCCACTATCATGTTCAGCCTTCATTCGGGTTTAGTAATTCCTTGCTGCTACATTGCTTTTGATTAAGCCCCACCAGGTATCGACACCCTACTCTCCATTGATGTTAGTTCATTTGTTGTTCCCTTGTCCCTGAGTTGGTTCCCTGCCCCCTTCCAGTCTCCTACCTTCCCTTCTATGGGATCCTCCCAGAACTCTTGGTCCTGTTCTTCTCATCTCCTAATTATTTATCCCACCTATCTTATCTTGATAGACATTCAGAGATAATAATAAGCAACAAAACCAGGAAAGCCAAACAAAACAACAAAGGAAGTCAAAACTCACAAAACAATAACAACAAAGTAAACAAAAACAAAATAACAACCAAAAGAAAGTCATCGACAAAAACGGAAGCACATGGAAATAATTCAAGATCTGTTTGTTGGTATTTATAAGTGTTTTCCAGTTGAGTCTGATGGAGTGCCACGCTGTGTCCAAATCCCCCAGGGACTTCATCACTTTGCTTCTCTTGCTGCTCTGTTTCATGCCTTTAGTGTTTCTCCCCAGTGTGATAGGGTCAGATTGAGTCACAATTCCCACACTGTGTCTCCAGTGTTGACCCCCCCCCCCCCAGTGGTATGGTTCGGGGAGGAAGATCCTGTGTCAGGTGGGGCCAGACCTATGGTCCTCTCTATCCATTGTCTGCTCTGCACAGGAATATCATCCTTAGTGCTTGGTGGACCAGAATGTGCTTCCCTCCCTCTCCATCCATCTTTATTTCTCCTGTGTGTTCTAATCAGAGGTGTCCTTCTCCCCAAGCGGTAACTATCCTCTTTAGTGCATTCATGAAGGTTTCTTTACAAACATTTTAATCGATGTGTTTTTCTTAAATAAATACCTAAAAATGGAATTGATGAATCACAGGGGAGTTGATCATAACTTAAAAAAATAATAAAATCTCACCATCTTCTAGACAATTCTGACTTGGAGTGACAGTAAAAGGCAAGATAAAACTGCCCTGTCAGTTTCTGAGACTGTACCTCTGTTTGAAAGTAGAAAACTTTTTCTTTTTAGAGCATCTGGTGGTTTTCAACTTCCGATCTTGTGATTAACAACCCAACACTTAGCCACTCCTCCACCAGGGCTCAGGTCACAAAGACACTGTTACGGATCTTTAAATTGTTTTTCAACCATTTGTTATGCTGTCTTCTCAGATTATTCTATTGTACCATAGTTCTAATTTCTGTAAATATCAAACCAAGATGATTTCAATCCAGAGAGAATCTACATAGGGTTTCTGAGATGATAAATATTTACTGGAACGTACACGTCCATCTTTCTTTCACAGAAGTGTTGCTGGGTTTGCACCGCTGACATTGCCATAGCCAGTGATTTCCAACTTTCTGAATGCTGTGACCCTTTCATACAGTTCCTCATGCTCTGATGACTCCAACCATAAAATTATTTCGCTGCCACTTCATAACTATAATTTTGCTACTCTTATGAATTGGGCAACCCCTTTGAAAGGGTTGTTCAACTCCAAATGGATTGGAACTCACAGGTTGAGAACCGCTGTCATTAGTCATCAAATACCTAGCCCACATAACCACTTCCTGCATTTTACCTATCTAAATTCCATGCAATGCACTGCAGAGGCAGTGCCCCCTTGCCCCTCTGTGAAGGATGGCTAGTTGCTAAGAGGTTGAACAGCCTTCCTTAAAGCTACAAGACCAAGAGAGTGTGTGATGAAAGATTTGGCTACCTATTTCTAAAAGGCAATCAATAACAATTCAGTAGCCCACAATGTCCAATACTGTTGTATACAAGATTTCCATAAATTTGGGACTGGCGACAGTGGCTGCGATCAATAGTAATAAATGTATACTGGTTTTCACCTATGTCTAATGTTTATAATATAATGATATGGGGCGCCTTTTCACTTGCTATTTGTTTCTCTTCATTTACATGCATATATCATTTTGGTTGTTGCTTAAAAATCACATGGCTTTTTTCTTTATAAAGAACTTATTTGTAAGGGTTCTTTACAAGTATTCATATCAGTCCTTTTCTACATAAATATTTCAAATACTTTAGGTTCATTTCACACTTTTGTGGAGTTTCTAATATTTCCAAAATAAAAATGATCAATGTTTTCATTTTAGCTGTGGAGTTTTCAGTTCTAAAATTTTTATTGTTTACAGCTCCCATTTCCTTACTAGGACTTTTCATCTCTTCCTTCATCGTGTTGGTTCTTTCCTTTAAATTCTTAAGCATATTTTCATTATCGTTTTAAAGATATTGATAATACCAAAATTTCTGCTATCTCTCAGTCTATCTTTAGAAGAACTTTTTGTTTTTGTTTCTCTGGTTCTGAGTAAAATAAATTCTTGTTTTTCTATCTACATACTAATTTTTTTATTTGATATAAAGCAGGACGAATACTGTGTTGTTGACAGTCTGGTTTATTTTACCCACTTTTAGAGAGGGCTGTCATTCTAAAAGAAATAATTTATTAGTGAGGCATCTTGATGAAGAAGGTGGTTTTATAGTATTATTTGGGAACCCTGGGGATGTGCTGGTTACACCAGTGAAAAGGATTGGGGTTCTAACTCAAAGTCAGCATTTCTAACTCAAAAGTCAGCATTTCTAAACCAGCAGCCACTCTTGAGAGAAGGGATCGGCAAACTCTTGAGTCCGAAGAGCCAGTCCTGTCCCTCCGAACAACTTTGAAACCACTCAAGAGCCTTAAATGTTATACCAAACAAGTGAAATCACCGTGATCTGAAACAATAACCTTCAAATGTTTTGAATTCTACTTCAGAGTTGCACGTTCACACTGAAAATGCCCCACACAGCTCACAAGTCGCAGCTTGCCAACGACTACCTTAGGAGAAAGACTGTAACGAGTTAGTCTCGGAAACTCACAGGGGCAGGTCTACCTTGTCCCAAAGATTTCACTATGCGTTGAAATCGACTTCATGGCAGTGAGTTAGATCACAGAGTAGAACCCAGACCTCACGCTAGTCCATTCAAGAAGGAACATCAAGGGGTAAGTGTTCTGGTTAGGGTAATAAAACAAACAAATGAAAAACGGAAAAGGAAAAGAAGGAACATCAAGATGCAAGGCAATTGAGTTCTGAATCAATTTTTTCCCTTAAAAAAAACTGAAAACAGATTAATCCATTCTTGATCACCATGTTTTTACCACAACCTTGCCTTTTTATACAAAACATTACACAGAAATTTCAAAGTAAATGAGTTCAGATAATAATATAATATAAATAATAAATATATTAAGCAAGTTTTTAATATCTATAATATGTTCCATACCTTGAGATGGATGAGGCTCTTTATCTGGATCTGGCTCTGTGGACACAGACATGCAGAGGAGGGATGGAGAGAGTCACTGTTTTGAAGGGGAATCTGACCATAAATTCAACTGGTAACTGCTTTTCAGTTTTTCCTGGATTGCCTTTCTTCACTAGGAACTGGGATGCTCTCTCTTAAAAAAAAAAATCTGTTCGTGATCCGCTGTTGGTGTTTCCTTGTTTTGTAAAAAAGTTTACTAAATTGAGCTTTAAATATCAGCAATAATGAAAACACGGTTAACCAGTTCCTTATCATGCTGATTCTTTTCCAAAAACTTTCTTCAGAACCATGGTTTTTTTTTAATCTAAAAACAGTGCAAAAGCCACAAAATCTAAGAAAAGTATACCAAAACTCTTTGAACACAGCTGCAAAAGGTTTAAACAATGCGCACTAAAAATGCCAATTAATGCTGAGTGACCTAAACATGAACCGCTTTTGTTTACAAAACTCCCCCGTGTCGGGTGGATTCCGATGTTTTGTTCAAGCTCTAATGCAAGATTTTCTTGACATGTTGCATTGAAATCCAGTTATGTCACATACCATGGTCCTACTGTATTCTTGATTCTGAACCTAGAGTTGACTGACTTTTAATACGTGCAATTTGAAGGCCTCTCAAAGAAGATAATCTTGTACGCTGGCAGGACCGAAAGGAAAGGAGTTTAATGAGAACGAATGCAGCTCCAGCTGGGCGACAGGAATAATAGTACGAAGCCCCCCACCATTCCGGCCGAAGGAAATGGCAACTCACTGCCATAAAGTCCATTCAGAACCACAGCATGCCACAAGGGCATAGTAGAAGTGCTCCCGTGGGTTTCCTGCTGTATATCTTTACAGAAACAAGAAGTGTCCTCCTTCTCCTGGTATCCTTATGATTCTCAACCCAGGGCATAGCCTACTGGTCTACCAGTGCTCCTTAGTCAAGTGGGAGGCAGTTCAAATACCTGAAGAGGAAAGAGACAGCTGGGAGTGATGGGCATGCCCTAGATAAGATATGCTTCAGGTTAAAGTTCTTTGAAAGGTAAAGGTCAGTCACTTGACTGAGATGGAGTCAGCTACCACCTGGATGAGCTGTGCCAGCTGGTTTCATCATAAGGACATATTATCTGCATCTTGATCCAATCTTCCCAAGAGCACGCTGCCACGGATTTTTATGCTCAGTTTTTGCCTGCTAGGAATACATGGTGGCCTGGTCATTTTTATGCTCAATATTAATTCTTCCACTTTGAGATTTTTCCATTCACATACCTCCTCCCTTTTGATTAATCATCTAGGAGTAATGATGAACCACAGTATAGTAATTTTTCTTCTGAATACCTTTCTTCTGCATTTTATTTTTCTGTACTTCAAAAATAGCATTTCAGAGTTACAATTATAGAAATAATGAGGAATATAAATGTCCCAAAATAAAGTAGCAACATTTCCACCATTTACCCGATATGGAATATCAGTTACTTAAAATACCAATAAAGGAAGGAACAGGATTATTAAGGCAATACAGCAGTGATTTATATCATTAACATATTGTTAGCACTGTTGTCTAGCATAGCAATCAGATTTTATTATATGGACTTCCATGGACTACAATGAAAATGTCAAGGGCATTATAATTTGGATTACTACTTTATTCTTCATCGAATTTGGTATTGATTTCTCTAAATATTTTTTAAATTGTACAACACTTTTTAATATGAAGGGACTATTGAGTTGTATGGCATGTGAAATATATGCCAATGAAATCATTTAAAAAAAGCAACAAAGAGAAATGTGTACTATCAACTTAATCATGGCTGCATTTTTAGGATAATATGATCTTTAACATAGCTTTAAAAGTATATACAGCTCAACTGTTGTCAGATTGTTTCAAAATGCAACTGCCAGAAAGTTTTTGATAATTTATATGCAGTTCAGACTTAGAGTCACTGGACTTACAAGGCATAAGGAAGAAATAGCTAGTTGGCTCTGTAAGAAAACATTCATTTCAAAGAAGAGAAAACTGAAACAAAACAAGGATGCTTTTGAAACTCATGTGAAATGCTAATTTGACAGTTCATGTATATGTGTTTCATATCTGTATACTTGCCATAATATCTCCAAGTTCTATTTGAAGTGATAATCCAGCTGCCAAATGATCAATTCAAAGCAATGCATATCAAAGAAATCGAGTCCATAATGCACATTAGCTGGTAAGGTGAGTTCACTTAAAAGTCCTCCTTTGGTCCCAGGCTGAGGGGCATGTACCTACTGATACTTGCAGGATTCGGGCCCAAAGAACACCTGAAATATGGGTGAAGGAAGCTCGCATAGCAAACGGAGTAAAATATGAAAGGAGTACATTGAATAGCTGTAAAGACTAAATGATATCACCTCTGTGTTGTTCAAGGAGTTGCAGGATTATTAATCCCTCCTCTACAAAGGTCAGTTGCATAAGCATGCTTTTCCAAAAAAAAGAAACCAAGATTGGAACCATAAATCCAAAGGATGCTATTCAGGATTGCCCAATAAATTCTTGAGCATGCTGGTCAGTCAGTGGTAGACCCGTCAGGAGCATCTAAGGATTGAATTTAGATCGAAAGTCATCCTATCAGATTTGTGATAACTTATTTATGTGGGTAAAGTTAGATTGTGCCCAGCAAAAGGGAATAACCTAGTTTAGCCTACCCCAATGGGGATTTGCCCAGATAAATGCACCTCTCAAAGTTGTGATTATAGACTTACAGTACAAAGAGTATTGTTTTGCCTTTGGAACATTGTTTGGTTAAACTCTCCTTAGAATTTTTTAGTAAACTGAGAGTTATGTTATAACTAAATATTAAGTTTATGGTGTGGATCCTAAAAGGGGCCATTTATAAATGAAAAAAATAGTAATGGTGATTTCCTGTAGTAATGAATTAATTACCCACTGTTCTGACAGCCATAGATGAAGAACAAATCAACCAGCATATTGACTTGAGGTTGGGAAAGCAAGTCAAATTCAACAATGAAACCATTTAAATTGGAAACACAAACATCTGCCCAATTTAGGAAAACACAAGGAGAGGCCTGACTGTAACAAAGGTAAAAAGGTACAAAGAATAAAAAAGAAACAGGCCTGTTCTAAGGGATTTGACCCAGTTCTCTGCCTCAGATATCTGATTCTGTCTACTGGAATCATCCAGTGTGACCCTCAGTTCCCGGGTGGGATGAGTGTAACAAAGAGGCGCCTTTGCTGAAGCTAGGTGCCATCTAGTCAGTCTCCACTCTGAGCACCCCTGTGCCCAACCCCCTGCCATCCTCACCATCTTTCATTTTTAATCTTTGCCTGTAGTGACTGTGTCAGTACATATTGAGAAGGTTTCTCACTTTTGATCCTCCTGTGTTTTTCCAAGAGGCCTGTCCTTGTCTAGAGCCTGGTTCCCCTAAAAACATGTCCGAATCGCATGAGCGAGTCTTACTGTTCTCCTTGTAAGGAGCATTTGGGGTGCACTTCTTCCAAGACAGATTGTTCTTTCTTCGGGCAGTCCATCTAATACTATAATTTCACCAACATTATAATTGAAATTAATCAATTCTTCTTGGTCTTCCTATTTTTTTTCAGCTTCCCTAGGAATATGACGTGATTGCAATGACCAAAACCAAACCAATGAAACCAATGAAAAAAACCAAATCAAAATTTAAAAAACCCTAAAAAATAAAAATTAAAAAAGACCGTAGATTGGGTCAGGCAAACCTTAGTCTTTCATATGACATTGTTGGTTTTTATGATTTAAAATAGGTCATTTGCCACAGATTTGGTCAATATAATATGTCATTTGATTTCTTAGCTTCTGATTCCATGGGCATTTATGGTAGATCTTAGTAAACTCAGAATCTTCACAACTTAGATCTTTTCTCCATTTATCATGCTGCCGCTTACTGGTCCACTTGTAAGGATTGTTGTTTTCTTTATGCTGGGTGTGATCTAGACCAAAGCCTATAGTCTTAGCTCTTCATCAGAGTTTCAAATCTTTTGTTCTTCCAGCAAACAAAGTTGTGTCATTTCACATGAAATGTTATTATAGAGTCTTCCTCCAATCCTTAATCCTCTTCCTGTAGTCCAGAATGTCAGGTTATTTGCTAAGCATGGAGATTGAATGTGTATAGTCAAAGGATACCACCCTTACATAGAACATTCCTGATTTTAAGCCACATAGGACTCCCTTCTTGTTTGTAAATGGCAGTCTCTTGTTCTATGTGCATGTTCTGAATGAGCACAGTTAAATGTTCTCAGCATGGCTGTGGTTTCCACTGGTTTGCCAAAGAAAGGCTGCGTATCCTCTGGAGTGGTTCAGTGAGGTTTGATTTGACTTTGCTAGCCATTGTCTTTGTAAAGGCCACCAAAAGATGTTTTTTCCTGGTAGACAAGACTAGGTGTGAGGAGACGGTGATAGGACTATATGATCTAATTCTGAATGCTTCTTACCAGGGCTCGCTGTGATTGCATAACCTGGTAACCATAATGTGGGAATTAATAAATTTTGCCATCCTGTTGGATAAAAAATGAGCTATCACAAAAGCAGGACAGGCATTCTTAGAACCATCAAGAAGAGCCAGCTGTGGTGTGTTCTTTGAACAAGATCCGTGCACTTGAACGTCCTCTAGCTAGGAGGAGAAAGAGGTGAAGCCAGAGAAGCAGTAGAGCCATAACAAAAGAATGGTGGCAGCAGAAACAAAAGCCAGAGCAGTCAACAATGTGCAGATGTGGTAAACGTGAATGCTTTTGAGGAGCAGCATTCTTGAACAATTCTGGGTCTGCAGACACTTCCTTATGGGAGTTAAGTACGCTCATTCATGGAACCGGAGCTGAGTCATTCAAGTCGAGGCTTGTGGTGCAGTTGCATGCCTTTTGGGTTTGTATTTTCAATCCTAAAGAGCATTTTAGCATTGCCCAGACAGGACAGAGACCAAGAGACCATGGACCAGAGAGACACTGCGCTGTGGGCATGGCTGGTAAAAGACTGCCCTGCGCAAACAATTGAGTCTTAAACATTTCTGAACCTAAATTTTAACCTTTTCAAAATTTATCCTTTTAAAATTCCGAATTATGTCTTGGCCAACAGGGTTGCCATGGGGCACTTGAATCTTCCACAACTGCATTACTGGGTGAGCCACAGGTTTTTAAGTTTATTGAAATATACTTTGTAGAAAATAAAAGTTATTGTTCTAAAAAAAATTCCAATTTATGAGTTCTGTGTGATCCTTGCAAAGTGTAATCAAATCCAGATTAGAAGTTGAAAGTGCTATAGAAGGGGTGACTTTTGTCAACATTGATAATGCAGATATATTTGTATACTATTGGAAAGAGAAGCATACCTGATCTCAGTCTTTTAGTAATCAGCCTTGAACAACTGATGGTGATTATGATTGTATGAGTCCAGGTAAACTAGAGAAACAAATTCATAAGCACACATATGTATATAATGGAGAAGTTTATATACAAGAGGAATGGAACATTGAGAAAGCATCCCAACCCAGTCCAGTCCAATGCTAATAATAAGTTCAATAATATCCCATATGTCCGATACAAACCTATAAAGTCCTCTTCAGATTCAGGGGACATATGCAATAACACCAGGACAATCACAGGCCAGTGGATACAGTCTTGTGTATCCAGTGGTGGTATAAGCATTTCAGTGCTGGCAGTGACCTCTCTGTGTTTTCTCAACCAGCTCAGCACTTGCTGGAGTCTCTAAGTGGCTTTTCTGGCTTCAGAGGTCTGGATCCATCAGGGTAAGTCCATATGGCTTCTCCTCTGGGATGGCTCACAGGGAATCAGCATTGTGTCGTGTCAGGAGAGCATCTCCAAGGGACTGAGCTGTCAGTCTCTCAACTCCAAGGGAGGAAATATGGCCTGATTTCCTAGAATTCTCAGGGGAAAGCATGCCTACACAGAGATCTCATAGGCTATCTCCAGATTAACAGGCTAAATCCACCCCTACAGTTATAATCCTCAAATTAACACATCATTACCTGGCTGCCACAATGATCATGGTGATTCTTTTTCCTTCCTGTGATGTCAGAGTTGTTAGATGCAGCTGCCTTCAAATGGATATCAGGCCAAGCTATATTGGTCCTCAATTATTTTTTAGTTAGTATGCCCAAAGTTTTAAAGATAGTCAAAGTGCAAACAAGACAAAAAAATCTAGGTAGCAATTAGCAAGGAGGCTCATTAAACCCTACTTTTTTCTATTTTGGCATTTTTAAAAAATTGATATAATTTAAATATATTTTCACAGTACAGTTGTATGAAAATAACTGTATATAAAATAATCATCATAATCAATTCTAGTCCTCCCCTTTCCTTGTTTGCTCCCTTATTCCCTTCAATAACACCCCCACCCAGTAAGTCAATTCATAAGCCCCTTTTGATTAAAGTATATTTGCTTAGTTCTCGGGTTTAATTTAGATGAATCCAGCTTTAAAAAACTCTTCTATCTAGTCAATTTCAACTAACTCATAGCAATATTTAAACAATATTTGTTTAAAAGTTGAACCAACAAAGAAAAATTGGGAATCAGGTTCAACGACAGCCATAGAATCCTAGAAACCCTCACAGCTATCTTTGGGGTACAACAAAGACAAGAATAACTTTTCCCATTTAGGATCAATAGAAATGTCTTTTACAGAAATTGGGGTAGACCAAAGACTTAACAGAAGATTGAATTAATTATTTTTTCTTTAGAATCCTCATTTCAGCAAAAATTAAATGTTTTAATAGCACTACACTGTCTTCAAGTATTCCTGTTGGATACCAGAAGTTTCAAAGGTGAAAATCTGGTTCTCTGTTAGAATTGAGAGCTAAAGTAGTTTTGTTGAGAAATAAAAGAGCTAGAGCCTGGTAGAATTTGAGTGAAAATGAAAAGCATTCCCCATTCAAGTGGGAAAAAAGGGTCTTCAAAGAAAATAAACGTAGGGGGGTTAATGACTGAATGCAGATAATATTAAGATCCACGTCATTGTGAAGTCCTTTGAAATGCACAGGTTGGCCACTTGGCTTAGAGGGAGTGAGTTCCCACCTTAGTGAGTGGCTTCAATTGTTTCAGCTATCAATGCACCTGCAATAATGAACACATCTCCTCCCCCTCTCCCCAAGAAATGGCCAATGTCTTACTAGTGCTTCCTGAGAAAGCATGTTAGCTCCACGATTTTTATGCCTGAGAAGAGTAACGACAGTAGAAACTTTCATCTACACACCAGAATTGAAGCTCCTAGTTTTCAGTAAGACTTCAATTAATCAGAACTCCCACATCTCTCAAAAGAGTATGACTTCCAGATTATATATTTTATCTCATAATAGCTAACCTGAGTCTTTGCCTGTACTCTCACAGATTTGTATTTGATAAATTTAATAATGATAATAATTTAAATGGCTTACCAAACTGAATTCCTTTGTTGTACTGTTCCCTTCTCTCTTGTCCCACCCTTCACAATTTCCACCTGCTATGGAATTCTACCACCACTTGTCTGTCAGTTTTCCAGACTGTAGTGACTTGTGTGTTCCTGTAATGCTCCAAGTTATGTCACTGGTATCTCAAATGCCAGCAAGATCGCTCAACATGAACAGGTTTCAGCAGAGCTCTCAGACTAATAAAAGACAACAAAAAGAGACTCATCTTTGCCCCATCCCCACCCCCATCAGAGGTAGTAACCTCTGAAAAGCATACGCATACTTTCAAAACATAGTCAGATCATGAAGGGCTAATGAATGAAAGCAGAACATTGTTGAAGATAGTACCAGAAGATGGCCCTGCAGTCAAAGGTCACTCAAAATGTGACTGAGGAGGAGTCAATTCCTTGGGGGCCCACCATGGTGACATGATTTGAGTAAAGACTGTAGAAGTGTTCAGGATATTTATTTGCTCATCTGGCATGACTCAAGGTGAGGAGATCCAGCTATTAAAAAAATCTCTGAATGATTAGAACTTAGAACATTCAAAGTATGAAACTAGCAAAACTACAAGTCATCAAAAAATGAAATAGAAGACATAAAGACACGAGGACTGGAGGAAGGCTTCCTCACAATCTGAGATATGCAGATAGTGCAACCTGGCTTGCTGAAAACGGGGAGGACTGGAAGATGAAGACTAAGGACTGCAGCCTTCAGTATGGAAAACAACTCAATGTACGGAAGATTAAGATCCTCACATCCGGACCAACAGGTGACATCACTATCAATATAGAGAAGGTTGAAGTTGTTAGAAGCTTGTCTTCCTTGGATCCACAATCAATGCTCATGGAGGCAGTCGTCATGAGATCGAAAGACAAACTGAATTAGGTAAAAAGACTGCACGAAAACTCCCTAAAATGGGGAAAACTGAGAACGTTACTTGGAGCACTAAGGATGCTACTTTTGCAAATCTAACGCAACCATATTTTTAATTGCTTTGTATACATATGACAGTTGGACAGTGGATGAAAAGGACTGAAGAAAATGAATGCATTTGAATTGTGGTGCTAGAAAAGAATATTGAAAGTACATTAGACTGCTAAAGGACAAATTGATCTGTCTTGGAAGAAATACTACCAGAGTGCTCTTTAGATACAAGGATGGAAATGCTTCACCTTACATACTTTGGACATCTTGTCAGGAGAGTGGTTTCTGGGGTTGGAGATCATATTTTTTGGCGTAGAGGGGCCATGAGAAAGATAAAGTATCTTAAGGAGATGGATGGGCACAATGGCTGCCATAAGGCACTCCAGCATGGGACCGCATATGATGATGGCATAGGACGGGATTGTTTCATTCTCTTAAGCTCAGGTCTCTATGGGTCCAAACTGTCTAATGGCACTTCCCAGCCACAACGTGGAACTCTCCCCTCAAGTTTTGCCTCCTTATCCAGCAAAACCTACAGACTCCATGTCAGTTCCACTCCACTGCTTTTCAATAAGGAAACTGCTTCCAGGAAGAGTCCTGGTTATCAGGACTCACTGTGTGTGCTCCAATTCTTTATCTTCAAAATTGAAGTGTTATTTTATAGAAAGCTTGCAGCCAAGACCTTTCAAACTCATAGTGAGTATGGGAGTTCCACTTGTCTTTCTGTCACCAACCAAATGCATAGGCACTGCTCTGCTAAGGATCCTTTTTCCTGTGCTGTTATTGTGAAATATATAACAGTCACTTACTATGCTATATCCAGGGTGATTCCTATTTATGATGAGTGAGGGAGCCCAATGCTAGTTATTTCTTTCAAAGTTGTAGTAGGAGCTTTCTTGATGGTAGTAGGAGTCCCCCATAGTGTGTTTATTTATGAAAGTAAACAGGTACCATAACCCAAAATATAAACAGGCACTACTCAGAAAAAGGGTGAGACAACCTCAACAGTTTTTCTGAAATCTCAAAAAGAGGAAAAGCACAGCAAAACCCTGCTCCCTATGAGTAAATTACCTGATAGACAGTAAATTGATAGATACTAAACTGCCTGATAGATTGCTTTCACATGCCTTACAGCTAAATGAATTTTCATATATATTGTAAGCAACTTAGAAACACAGATGTTAACACTGAACAATCAAGAAATACATTTTTATATTCCTTAAAAAGCATACAAAATGAGATGTTTGCCAACAGTCTGAGCAGAACTATACAAAATACTTTATTTAACTTATTTTCTTCACTTGACAGTCAATGCAGCCTACTTATATATTTATTTCAAAATTGAGGGTGAATTCTGACTTCTTTATGATTTGTAGCTTGAAGTTGACACCCCTGTCTCCCCATCACTAAACAGGGAGTTCTGCTTTCTGCTTCTGCATGCACTCATCCTTAACCCACACACCAACCTCCTCCCTCACCCCATCGCCAACATGCACACCGAGTGGCCCCTGGGGGGGCAGATCAATCCCCTGATTTGCCCGGGATGTAGCTAGGCAATAAGCCTGGCATAAATTGAGTTAGTGCCACTTGTATTATTTTCTTTTCCATGATCCCATTAAGCGTAAGTGCATTTCTCTCACATGTGGAGTCTGTGGTTACTATTTGCGCTCTTCGGTCTGTTCTGATGCACAACACAAGGAAATCCACCCAGTGCAGAACACGTCTCACAGATGTTGTGTTGGCAGTGGGTCTCTGGCACGATCCCTTAATCACAAAGTGCAGAAAATAAGCACTAGTTCTCATTTAAATCATTTGAAAAATCAATGCTCTCTGGATAAAAGCTAGGATGACTATTTGTGTTGAAATACAATTTTTATTCTTTTGACACAATGAAGCATCTCTATAAAGAGGATTTATGACAGCAGAGGATGGAAGGAGTATTTGGGTATAGAGAGTGGAGGTAATTACAGAGAGTCTATAGAGCCTTATGAGTAGAAAGAAAGGGAGAAAGAGGGGAAAACAGAGTTACAATGGAGGAGAAAATAGCTAAAGGTTTTTTGTTTTGTTTTGTTTTTCATGACTTAAAGATGAGTTGAAGCAAAAGAGCTTCACAGACAGAACCTAAGAAAAAGAGATTCGAAAGAAGGATCATTTTATGTAGTTTAAAATCAAAGTGACCTATGGTGGAGTTTAAGACTTTAACTATAAAGAAGTGAAGTAAAGCTGTTTGTATAAATAATGAAAAGGGGTGGTGTGAAGACCCCTTAGCTTTTACAGACAATTAACTCTGCGGCGATGGGAGCAGAGATGGTCAGTGTTAGAATTCTCGTCTTCCATGTGGGACACCCTGGTTCTAGTCTCAAACAATGCAACTCCCTAGCTGCAGCATCCCTCTGCCTGGAGAGGCTTCTGGGTTGTTATCAGGCTCAACACATTTCTGACCGAACCTTTTTCTGATGATTTTCAGACTAAACGGAATAAGGAAGAAAGGTCTGGTGAGCTTTGAAAATCAATCAATAGAAGCTCTACAGGTCACACAGGAGTTGGAGCTGATTGGATGACAGCTAACGACCACACAAAGTTGATTCATCCACTGTGAATTTCCAGACGAAACCTCTTGTCTTTCCTTCCTCAATTTTTATGTCAGCTGGAATACCAGCGATGCCTGCCAGTTCCTGTCTGAGGATGAGTCCTTGGTCACCTACTGAACAAGGTACACAAGGTGGGGCATTTTATGCACACACAGGTGGATCTCTTCAAGGTTGGTTAAGATAATTTACTATGCTTCCTGGGAGTGAGTACAGACCTCAGAGGAAGCTTGCTAGAAGGCATCCAGAAAGACTTTTTTTTTCCTCTCTGTTAAAAGTTTCCCTGCTAGAATAAAGGCTTCCCTACCTCCCCACCCTTCTTTCCTATCTGTGGCACATTGTCCCAGCAGTAGTCTGTTGCCATCATCTGACCAAGAAGACACAGTAAACAGCATATTGTGAATGACAAAGCAGAATTAGAGAATGAGCTTGGATATTGATGAACTCCTCAGTGTCTAAGCAAACCAGCAAAGTGTGACTTACACTTTTCTAGCTAAAGGAGCTGATACATTGTCTTTATCTTTAAGGCTAATCCCAAACCCCCACCTCTACAAATTGCTAAAACTTTCCAATCTAATGCTTGGATAAACTAATGTTCCTTGAAAGAATACCAAATGGACCAAAGTTGTAACAATGTATTTTCCCCTTCCATTCTTAGTCATCAGCCTCTCTAAATAGACACCAGTAGAACATGACAATGATACAAAGAGAATTATGTAATTTGAAAGGCTCACCGAAATTCAGGATTGAAAGAGGATTAGATAACCAAGCATTCTCTCCTACCTTTTCTGTAATTGCTCCTGGGAAATCATTAAGTTTGTAACCCATTTAATCCTAGTCAGAAAGCTCTCATTAAGTGGTCCAAATACTCACTACTCTATCTCTTTTTTTGGGATATATTCTTGTATTTTTGTATTTAACCACATGATTGCTTTTATTGATTACCATGAACCAAATCCCACTAGTGAAGACTCAATGTGTATAGAATAGAATTGTGGTCTATGGAATTTCCACACCTGTTAATTCAGGTAATTTGCCAGTGAAGTGATGTAATTTCTGGAGAAGATCATCATGTCTGCCTTCCAATGTCCCTCAGGGTATGATTGAATTTCCAACCTTTGGGCTAGTTCCTTGAGTGAATAATCATTTGTTCCACTTAAGGTCACCCTAATGGACAACAGGATAGCTCATATTTTAGAAAAGAGGGATTGAGAAGGTTTTGTCCTGTTTTCAATGTATAATGAAACCCCATGAAGCAATTTGAGAAAGATGACATATTACATAAGTGTACATTTTCCTTGAAATTCTAGAAAGCAATGACCCATCTTCTTGGTTGGTTCATAGCAAAGAAAATGTGTCAAATTTAGCATTGTTTTAAAAATAACACAACTAATGTTGCTGAACTCATATTGTCTAATTAATAGGACATTAATGATAGGAACCTCAGCAAAACTGATTTGCAAAACATAATCAAGACAAGGGGAAAGGATGTTGGAGACAGAGTCTGGTAAAACAAGCAAAGAAGAAACTCGCAGTGAAGAAACAACTAACTATGCCTATTTTTCACTTCTCTACATGGTTGCTTTGTATAGACTAGGTCATTACTTGAATATGGGCATTAAGCAAAAATGGAGAATAACCACATCATCTCAGAAAACTACATCATTACATAACTGCCCGAAATGTATTATTGTCCCACAAAAAGTCCTACTGCCATCAAGCGAATTTCAATGCACAGCCACTCTCAAAAGTCACACTGTCCCGTTGGGTTTCTAAGACTTAAAATCTTTACAGGAATAGACAGCCTCCTTTTTCTCCTATCTATTATTATATATCTGTCAAATCACATCATTGCATAGCTGCAGAATTACATAATTGCAAAATTGCCAAACCACCGGGGTGACATAAAACTTTAAACATCAGAGCCAACCTTACCCTCTTCTTACATCTTAGCGTACTTTATTTCTGCACTTACATCTGTGTGCAAAATAATCAGTAGATTTTTTTTTAATTATTGTAGTGTCTCAGTGAAAACACCAGACTAATACCCAATGATAAAAAAGGAAAGATCTTTAGGAAGGAATAATTGCATTTCATAAAGTGCAGTACCATATCACTTGTAAGCAAATCTGTCAGTTTGTTTTGTGAGGCAAACAAAGGGTGACGGCTTCACATCCAACAAGGACGTGCAGGGGAGGAAGGAAAATTTACAGAGACTTGCCCAATTGCTCTTCAATAACATTTTTAGCCTTTCTAACAATGCTTTACAACAGCCTCAGCAAGACATTAACTCATTATCTTCTGATCCAACTGGACAAAAGGAGCATGTCCAAAGCACCCAATGTAAACATTTTGATGTAGGAGTCATGTGATTAAATGTCAATCAGATTAGTTTCAGGTAATGTCCATGAAATGGAAACCAAATGTAGAAAAGTAAAATGACTCAATTCTAATCTGAAGCTTTTCAAACTTAAAGCAATGTTTACATGGAAGTGATGGTTGCTCAGACAACTTTGTCTGGTGATTCAAGAAGTATTTAAGACATTTGCGAAGCAACTTTAGAGATTCCAATTATTGTATTCTTTGCAATTGCAACAATAACATTTTGAAGAATTCAAAAGCAAGGCCACTGCCAACCAAGAGATTCTGACTCTTTGCAAGCATGTAGGACAGAGGAGTGCTCCCACTAACTCTCAGACCTTGCATTTAGCCGCCCAAGGCTTACCCCATAGTATCAGCAGAATTCCTTAAAATTTTGACAAACTAGAGGGAAAGGTTGAACAATTTTCTTTCAAAAGCTGGATTTTAAAAAAAAATCTTAGTTTGAGATGGAGTATGATGTGGATCTGAATTCAGCTTTTTTAGATATGTCGGCAACTCATATTTTATGTTTCACCACCACACAAGTATGAAAAATTAGATATTGAATAGTTGATAAGTAAGGACTAGGTGTAAATATTTAAAATGAATTTTACTAGTATAACATTAAGTATTTGTCTAAAGCTTTATGTTTAATTTTTATTTCATCCAGAAATCTATGCTCTCAAAGAATTCAATTATTTTTTCATTTTTCAACTTCTTCCTTTTCATTTTGACTCAAAACAATGAGAAGTTCAAAGTAAAACACACTAAACGAATTTCCATGGTTATGAATTTTTGTTTTGATATTTGTTTAAGAGATCATTAAAATGCTTTGATAACTGATTTGGAATATTTTATGTAATTGTAATGCAATGTTGAGATGTTATCTTATTGTAAGATTCAACATGCTTAAACAAAACATAATGCAAATATTCTCAACTTATTTTATCAAGTGTGAGATCTCAAAATTAACTGTACTGTGTTCCAGATGGCAATAGAATTATCTTCAACATGCTGCAAATGATGTGTTACAACCAAGCAATAGCCAATATAACGTGGGTTGTGTGTTATCTTTGATTCTTTGAATGTCACACAAAATTATCAAGTTCAATGGAAGGAAACAGACAAATGTATTCAAAATCATGTGTCATTAATGAATTTTTTGCACCCCTCAAACAAATTGTACATGTAGAGAAAGAACTTTGGATCCCACCGGTGTTCAGTAAGTATCACAGACTATATTTAGGAAACTCTTATCTACCTTTCTAGGACTAATAACATCCAAAGCTAAAATGTATCCATAAGATCCTCCTGTGATAAAGCACGACAGTAGAACCCTGGACTTCGACACTAACCCATTCTAGAAGGAGCATCGTGATGTGATACAGTTGAGTTCCAAATCAATTTTTCCCATAAGAAATAACTGAAAACAGATTAATCTGTTCTCTAACTCCAAGTTCTTACCCTAACCTTGCCTTCTTGTAGAAAAGAACACACAGACATTTCCAAGTAAATAAGGTCAGAGTCAAATAATATCATTTAACTAAGAAACGCAATATTTAAAAAGTTTTTAACAACTACAGTATGGCCCATATCTTGAGACTGACGTGGATCTGGGTCTGTGAACGTGGATGTATGGAGGAGGGTGGAGACAGAGTCCTTGTATGAAAGTGATTCCCTTCCCCTAAATCAACCAGTAACTGCTTTTCTGTTTTTTTCCTCTTCTTTGTCTTTGTTCATTCGGACCTGGCTGGCTTTCTCAAAATAAAAAAATTTGTTTTACAAAATCTGCCTAATGTGTTCTGTTATTGGTATTTCCTTAACTGTTTTCTAAAAGGGTTTACTAAATTATCATCAACAATCTTGATAATGTTACCCAGTTGCTTATCAGGATGATTCTTTTCAAAAAAATCTCTTTCATAGGACCCCTGTCTTTTATTGAAAAACTGTACAAAAACTCACAAAACTCCAAGAAAATTATCGCAAAATGCTTGGAACACAGCTGCCAAGGTTTAAACAATGGGTACTTAAAACACCAGCTAATGTTGAAGGGACCAAAACAAAAACTGCTTTGGTTTATGAAACTCAGGTGTGTCAGATCAGATTCCAATGTTTTGTTCGAGCTCCAATGGAAAAATTTCCTGACATTTCGCGTCAAAATCCAATTTTGTCAAGTACTGATGCAGTCAAGTACCAGGGTTCTAATGTAATTACCACGCTAAGGTTTAGTTTGTGAACCATTTCAATTTTACAGCGTATACAAGTACTGTACTGATTTGTCACCAATTGTGCTGTGTTAAAAATTTCCAAAAGAAACATGGAAAATATTTATGTAAACTTGGTTGTGCTTTATGAAAGAAACACAGATGGCACTGTAGGTTAGACCTGAATGGCCACAAGCCTCAGCTCAGCCATAGAAGCACGCCAGCCAGTCCTGGAAAGAAAGATGAGGTTGACTGCACCCCTAAAGGCCCACAGTGCCCTCATGGTCCACAGGGACCCTCCCTGGAGTCACTATGAGTCTAAATAATCTTGACGGCAGTGTTTTTGCTTTTGTCTTATGTTTTACAAACGTTCTCCTTGTCAATATTTCTCTGCTCCTTATTCAACTGTAAAATGAACCCTGAAAATAAAAGTCTAGGTATGCCATGTGTACTTTTTGTTTATTTCTTTTATTGGCTGTTCTATGAAAACCGAAAGGTTAATTTTGTGGTAAGTACTGCCCACGCCAACTTTGAAGAATGTCACCTCCAGCAACATCACTGTTCTCTGGTTGATATCCTTTTCACCCTCATCTGAAAGGCAAATGAGCTTTTCCAGGCAAAAGAAGTAAGAGCTGAGGTGTGCCAGTGGGTCTGTTTTTAATTGGAAAAGAAGTCCCTTTCCTTAAAATTCAGTTAGTGATTCCAATGTGTTTCTAAGCAAGACTTGAATAAAATATTAGACAATCATGCTCCAAAGCTATTAGTGGTTTTCTAATCTAATACAATGAAGGCAGGATTGAAAGTAATTGAAATTTCCTTTATTTGTTCATGATGGAATTTGTGGGAAATTTACCAAGACCCCCCTTTTTTAAATTTTTCATCAGAAGAAGCACTTAATTTTTTTCAGGGATGAATAGAAGTAATATGATCACGTACCACCTGATAAATAGGATACATTTAAATGTGATACACAAATAATGATGCAGTGTTAATAGAATGAAATTCTGCCCTGCCGAAAGGGAGATCTGCCCTTTGACCTTTCACTTGATTCATTGCTACTCAGTCTACTCTTCTAGGGTAAAATTTTGTTATTAGTTTTATATTTCTCCTTTCTTTCTTTCTTTCTTTTTTTTTTTTTTTTTGTGGGCATCACTGCCTCTGGTGGTCCTGGGCCGCCGCTAGATTTGAACCGCCAAACCTGCGGGCTGCAGGTCCACACTCAACCACTTACGCCACTGGGGCTCAGCTCTAGTTTTATATTTCTGAGGTCAAACTCAAAGCCTAAAATCTAATGTTCTTAGATAAAAAGGGCTTGCTTGATTAATACATTAAAGCATTGACTAGAATCAAATTGAGAGCTCTGGTTTTCTAAGGCTCACCAAAGATGGTTTCAGATAAGTTTATCCATAAGACTCGACAAATATTCATCTGTGAACGAGTGAAGCATGCTAAGCATTGCCTGAGTTAGGACGAGGAAGCAAAGGCAGTTGAATGGGTACCATGTGATGATGCTACAATGTTTTTCCTTTTGAACCCTTTATCATTTGAAATGCAAACAGATTTCTGTAAAATTTGAGGGACTGCAGCAGGCACTGGCTTCATGATGACACTTGACAATTGTGCTGTATCTCAGGTTGAAGAAAGAGTCAGATAGATTGTTGAATATGTAAAATTCCACACATCTTACTTTTTCAAGTGCTTATGCTATACCCCCTCCTCCCTGCCAAAGCAAAACTTTTCAAACTACAAATTCAACTATGCTCTCAAACTGCAGGTCTTACATGCAGAAGCTCAAATAAGGGAGAATGGCCAGGATTTATTTCCATTTGGATGCAAAAACTCCATGGAAGGGACATGTAAGTGGTAACAAAAGAATTGTTTTACTACTGTATTTTTAAAGAGGCACTGGCACGATATTTACTGCCCTACTGGCAATTTTTCTTTTCCTTTTTTTCCTGAAGCTCTTAGAGTTTCACTTTGGAAGTCTAAATGTCTTCTTTTTCTTTAAAAATAAAGTGAAATATTAACATTAATCCTAATCCCTTGACCTAGAAACAAAGTATAAATTGACCACCATTTTAAATATTATAAACACCATAAATGTAGAGAAAGAGTTACATATTTTCAACATACAGTGAGGTTGTATTTTTTCAACACTAGCAGGATCCATTAAAATGTGTTCTCCTTAAGAGATTTCAAATTCATTACTCGACAGTTATGTTTTCACTTTAGTTTTAAAGGCAGAGCTGACAGTGCTCTATGAATAAAAATGAAAAGTAAATTCCACAGCCAGAAAACCTAGTGGCTGCATTTCTTGTTCCATGGGACTTGAGATTATATATTGGACAAACTAATAGCCTGCTGATTTCACCTCCACTGACTGACAGAGAGCTTAAAATGAAAGGGAGGAAAGACATATTGTGCTCTGGTAACAGAGAAAGAGCCTTATCAGCTAGATACAAGAATCGGTATAAAGCTTTAGGATTGTCAATGTAGAGATTTTAAGTCCTTGTGAAGGGGATATTATTAGTCCTTCTGTTTATCTATTGAAATAGAATTCAGGTCTGGAGTTCTCTTCTGCTAAAGGAGAGCAAGTTTGGGCAAAGCAAATGGAAGCTGCTCAGATCATCAATCTGTGAACAAGTCTTCATCACCACCACAGCAGTCGCTGAGCTGAAGGGACGATTAGGTCAATTTGAGAGTTGGGATGGGGCCTTGGAGATCAACGTCAGTGCAGCAAGTCACTCAGCTACTTAGGAAGGTAATCACTGTTGGAAGTCAGGTCCCATCCACACTTTATTCTTCCTTATTTCTAAATTTAGAATGATAACTGCAGCTCACATTACTCCTCAACACATGTGCAGACATACAAGGTCCTAAAATCAAATGTTTCATGAAAAACAAATACTATCACATATGATGCACTGAGGCATTCTCTATTCTCATGGTATTTCTTTTTTTATGGTAGTCAAGACTCAATAAAAAATGATTTCATCATTCACAGAGAGATCATAACATATATTTTACAACAATATATGTAATTCTATTTTGCTACTTTGAAAGAGACATTATAAAACAAAATGGCAATGATGGGGAAATGCTTCAAATTAGAACCTGAAGAATGTATGCCAAGCTAAACAAAAACATACTCGTGATCAGAGAAGCCAAGGCATATACCTTCTGGACAAAGCCTATGTGGGCAGAGCTGATTGTGTTCATTCCGCCTGCCCTTGGATAAATACTAGCCCCTCCAGTCAAAAAGAAGCTGGCATAGAGAAGAAGCATTATCTCTACAACTGTTCCTACCCCCACAATGTCTATTCCCTGCCAGAAACACATTCAAACCCTCTATTTCAGAAACTTTAAAAAACCCAGAGGTTTTTGTTGTTGTTAAATTTCCTTTCTTTTAATAAGCAAATAGGGTTTCCAACAGCCTGCTGGATAATTCGATTTTACTAATCCATAAATATAAACTCATAACTTTTCATCCCCAGATCTATTCCCTGAATCAAGTACAAGCCATTCTTTTAACCATTCACCTTTCTGACAGATGGCCAGAATACTGAGGAATACTCACAATTCCTTGACTTTGTCTCGATGGTCTCTCACCACTACCATCACTGATCGTGTTCCCCACCACCCTTTCTGAACAATCTCATATTCTTAATCTCTCACATTCACTGTCTTTCCTACATACAAAACTGCTGGTACTTTCTGGAAATTTAGAGGTAGCAAATTGTACAAGTTGACTTGGCTTTTCAGAGGACAGATGTGTGTGCCCCACATACTCACATGTCCCTTTTTGCCATCTTTAGTGCGTGTGCACTGAGGTCCTGCTATTCCTAAGGAGAACCAGTGCCTGCTGAATGGATCATTCTTTCCTTGGAATATGTCTACACTTCCATATATTTATTTTTAAACAAGGTGTAAGCTAAAGCTCAGTATGGAAAACAGGAGTGGAGAAGCTATTCTGGCAGAAGGATGGAACATGGTAGGGTTGCCTCTCACCTACCTGCTCTCTACCCTCACTATTGAGATCTCATAGAGAGGACCTTAGAGAAGTTTGCAAATCCATGACCTTTCCATGTTTCTCAGATTCCACTAAATCAATTGTGCTGTCAATACAACTCATGGAGGCCCCACGTGTGTCTGGGTAGGTGGGTGCTCCATCGAGTAGTGCGTGGTAGCTATCTTTCAGAAGTAGCTCACCAGGCTTCCCACCTGAGGCAGGTCTGGGTGGCTGCTACCAGAGAAGCAAAATATTCTGGTCACCAAAATGGGGAATGAAAAGGAAAGGAGAAAATGCCGAGAAGTAGATTAAGGAGATAAGTCTCTTGCTATTGTGTGCATTACTCCTTAAAGAGTTCAGGACAAAACTAACCTAAAATCGTCACCCTACAGATGATTGGCTGCTTTCTTGCCATTTGCCCTCTCATCAGTTTACTCTTGGATGCAGGACCACAAAGAAGGTACCAAGTCTTCAGAAGCACTGTGTTAGGATGGACATCACTCACAGATAAACCTTCCTCCATTTCAGAAATCTTCACCTTAAAAACAATAAAAAATTAAATGGAAACGAAAAAGCACACAATGGACCACAGTGCCTCACAACAAACATCGTTTACTCGATTGCTCTATTTTCTTTATTAACTGGCTATAACTACACCACAAAATTTAATGGTTTCCTCATATAAAGAAGAGTTGTGTGATCATCAGCACGAGCAATTTCAGAAAATGTTCTTCATTGATGTTAGTTGCTCATTTCTTCCAGACCTCCCCCATGTCCCTAGAAAATTATCGTTACTAGCTTTCCAATTTATTGATGCTGGACTTCATGTACAGAAAATCATACAAAACATAAACTGAAAGTGAGAAAGAAAACAAAAGAACAACATAACAACAAAAATGGTGAAATAGGAAAACTCTAAATTGAAATGAAACAAAAAATATTAAAAACTGAGAGAACTTTAAAATGGGTCAAAAGGTAATCAAATGATTATGTGTTTTATTTTTACCTTGGCTAGAGCTACTAGAGTCAACTTTACAATGCTCTCTGTCTCATAATAAGGATATTCACTTCCCTGGATGATGGTCAGAGGAGATTAACTGGAAGCTTAATTCATATAGTGTCCCTGGAAATGGATTGTGGACATCCACTGTCATCCGTAGCCTGGTGTTCATAATTTAAGCTCTGATACCGTTTCCTCCTTTAGATTTTGCTTTTATTATTTATAACCATCGAATCACACAGGCCATGTGCTTCTTCCATGTGGATTTAGTCATCTCCTCACTTAGATGGTTACTTGTTCTCAGTTGAGCCATTAAGACTCTAGCCACTCTTCTCTCTGGGCCTCATCTGATTCCTTCACCACATTCATCCTTTGCTAAGGAAGCAACTTCACTCAGCAGAATGGTTTTCAGGTCCAGCCATGTCAAGTGGTTCTTCACAATTTCATTGAAGTTTTTCAGAATGCATAGTATTCTACTGGGTGTATGTGTCATAGTTCGTCTACTGATGGTCCTTTGGGTAAATCGGTTTTCAAGGAGAGAGGGAACAGATTGCCTCAAGGTAGTATCTTTGCTCATGGGGGCAATTATGGAGTCGGCAGACAAGGCTGTTCCGGGCCGCAGAATGATCAAAGAAGCTCTGCTTCTTTACAGTTTAACTTGGTAAAGATTCTCAAGGTGTGATCACAATGTCAAAGCAAGAGGGGCTCAACACTTTCCTACTTATCTTAAGATGAACTGAATTGTATGTGCAGGTGGCCCACCCAGTAATACAGATTTAGAGTGTCTCAGACCTCACATCTTCAATTGGAAAGAATAGACTCTCAGCTATATAGTCTGTGTGTAGATGAATCACTGCATTGAAATTATCTAACCCCACTGCCGTTGCTCTAGTCAGCCACCTCGGTGGCCCTCTGACTTCTGGGTAAATTATAAGTAGCAGAATGAAACGGCTTTCTCCCATACCAGCCTCACACTTGTTGGCATGTTTGAGACCAGTGACGCAGCTCTTCTGTCATCAATGACTTCCCTCACTTTCTCTCTCTACTCGGCATGTCCTTTTCTGGTGGATCCTTCTGGATAATGCATCCGAAGAAGCCACATGATATCTTACAATTCTTCATTCTTAGGGGCATTCTGACTGTCCTTCCTCCAGAACTGATACATAAATCATACATTTTAAAAACCTCTGAAAATTGTTCTTACCTTTCTTCTGTGCCTTTATTTATATGCAAATGTAAATTTGGAGGAACCTACAATAGCAAACGTTTAGTAATTAACTGGATGGATTCTTCCTGCAGAACATGGGGCAAGAGATTAAACCATGAGAAATTTGGCAAGATCTGCTGGGCAGGTTCCTTCAACAAGCTTTAGTTATCTTTGTTCTTCCTTCAACTTCATTTGTTTGAGGGTGAAGAGAGACACAAGTTTGACAGGTTAGATAACATTTCTCTCTCTGCATTGTTCTAAAAACTCAACCGTGGTTAAAAAAAAAAAGACAGAAACAGAAACAATAATGTCTACCAAGTAGAGGTGCTGCAAATAATTGACAAGAAGGCAGCTGTGTCCTGGCATCAGAGATTTAATTCAGAATTAGGAACATGGGGAAAAATATTGAAGTCTCCCAGAATCATAAATTGTTTTCTGTAAAATAATCTAGCAAAATAATTTGAGCTCTTGACCATAGTTCCTTTGGTCCCCTTACCCAGCAAAGTAGGTACTTTTGATGTTGTGACAGCAAATTGGCATGTGTTGCACACCTTTAGAGACTTTTAAATATTAGAATCACTTCCAGGCGACCAGCTACATTTTTAAAGCCAAAGCTTTTATGCAAACACTTCAGAATGTGTGCATTTAGTGTGGCAAGCATAATGCAATCACTTCATTTGAGAATAGCAATGTAATTTCTCCCTTTAAAATGTCTGCTTTATGCATAGACAGTCTGCATGAGTGTTTGTGAAAGGCTTGATTCCTGAACAATCACTTGTTGAACAGTTGGCAGTTGGTATCTTATTGCTGTGTGGCTAATCAAGGCTCTAGAGTGGAGCAATAGTATCCATTCTGTGTGGTATAAAAAATAATACAGACATAGAAGATAAGTATCCCTTAGAAAAGCCCTCATGCTGGTCTTAAATGGTATAAATTCATTTCGCTTGGATATGACTTGGCATCAGAGTAGAAAATGAATAAATGTACCCGTTCAATGACTGTGTAGTGGTAGTTTTGTTGTTGCTGAAAGCTTTAGACATTTGAGTTCAATCACAGGCATCTCTGCAAAAAGAGCTAGAGATTTGCTTATCAAAAAAATGAGCCACTAAACACTCTAAGGAGCACAGTTCTACAATTAGAGACACGGGGTCACTGTGAGTTGTGAGTTAATTCAATAACATCTGGTTTTTCAATGTATGGATGCAGAAGTGATAATGATATTATGTTGATTCTATTCCCAAAAAGCCATAAGAAATATATTTACCATGATTGGAAATATAAAGAACACACACTATATATTTTTAATTTTAAAAATTCAGAAGAATTCAAGAACTGCATTTTTTAAAAATATATATGCTAACAAATATTGGGTTGGAGAGCAGAGACAACATTTTTAAATCACCTATACAAACTGAATAGCTAACAAAAATAAAGAACATAATTTGAATTTCAAAAATTATCTTTAAATATTTAAAGAAAAATTAAGTGTCAAGTATTCCTATGAATATGAAAATTTTTGAATGAATTCAATAAAAAACTCACCTATATTGAGTCAATTCCAAATCACAGTGTGTAAAAAAATGATTATGCAACTCAATATGGCAATTGATACTACTTCCAGAGAAAGAAAAACAAAAAATATCAATCTTAAAAAGAACAAAAGAGGAAACACAATTTTCAAAATGCTTATTGTTGGCAAAGCTGCAATGAAACGATCCTATACCTGGATCATCTGTAGGTCTCTGAGTTGTTCTGACTTTTCCTGAAAGCCTGTGCATACACAACATTCCCGTAATTTTGTTTCTTTAATGCTACCTCAAGGAGATCATAGAAATATGAATAGGTTATTCTGTTAAAAATATGCCCATAATTGCATTATTTCCTTTACTCTTATAAAGTTTAAAAATGATCACCGATGCTCAGAAATGCTTAATGTTATCACATATTCATGAGGAACACTAGGCAGTTTTCATAATTGTCATTTTAAAATATGATCAATGAAGAAAAAGATTTCCTAATGTATCATTGGGCTGGGGGAAGAATGGAATCCAAAATCCACATGCATACTAAAAGGCCAGTGATGTCTAGCTGTCTACTTATATAGAGAATGAGTAGGCAATAAATATATGATTCCACTGGGAAATGCCAGATTGAAGTATGTCATTATTGAGTGTGAATGTTTACAATCATATATTTCCATGTACATCTCCTACATTCCCATATTTTTCCATTTCTAAATGAGGATTTAGTACTCTTATGATCGTTCTTCGAACAATCACAAATAAGTAGTAAATGGTACTGAACTCTCATGGTGATACATTTGACATGGCCCTGAAGACTAAACACAGGCGATTTTCTGAAGTAAGATCAGACCATTTGATAAGTGGGGTGACTGCAGGTGCTGGATCTGGGGTTCCCTGAGAATACTGCAAACCCACCGTGCCTTTAGCATCTCTGCCTGACCATTAGGTAGAGGGAGGGCTGGGCAAAAGCACAAATAACTAATATGAAAATACCTTTTTCATTATAAGCTCACTTCTCAATATTTTATATAAAAAGCTACAATATTTTATGTCAAAAACTACACTTCATATCAAAAGTTGTGGTAGAGTTAGGTCTAACTCATAGAGTGCCAAGAGGCCTTATATCTAGCAGAACAAATATTATTATCTTCATAATCTGTAGTGCAATTGAATACATAGTTGTAGCTACTATTTCAATGGAAGGTCTCTCTCATTTTTGTTTTTGAAAATATTTTGGGGTTTTTTTTGGGAGGGTATCACTGCCCTCTAGTGGTGGAGAAGGAGGCCCAGTCTTTGCTCCTGTGAAGCCTCGGCTGGAATTGAACCTCCATCCCAGAGAGCCGCAGTCCCACGCACAACCACTACAAGACTGAGGTTCAGCCCAAAGTAATTTTATTTTGCTGAAGTTGTTGAAAATATTCACTGCAAAACACACTGATTCAACAGTTTTTACAAATAGCAGATGGTGACATTGAAACATTCTTCAAGTTCTGCCAGCATTCTCCTTCCTTTTCTGACTAGCTCCTCCCACATTAACATTAATTAACTGCCTTTTAAGTTTCTTAAAAACATATTTTGAGTTATTGCTATTAGTTTAATCTTTCATTGACAGTCCATAGAACAACATCAGACTCAAAGCACATTAGTAAATTTAAACTAATACTTGCTTTTAAGAAGATTTCAGGTGATATATTTTATTTACAGTTTAAAAATTATTTCGGGACAATTATTCCAGGGTTTCAGTCAACTTTAAGGGTGTCAGGAAGTCCATGAGAATTTGAAATTCTGCTCTAAATTTTCCCCACTTTTGTCAGGATTATTCTGTAGATTCATTGATCAAAATGTGCAGCAACGGTAGCTGGGAACCATCTCATTCTTCTGTTCTCATAGTAAAGGAAACCTTAGTTCCTAGAGGCAATTGGCCAGAAATATCCTTTTTGTATTCCTCACTCATTTTCTTCTGGTGTTCCAGAATAAAGAACAATTGTTGTGTCTTGAATAGCATCTTGAAATCTTTAAATATTTCATACATCTTATAAGATTTTCTACATCAAACTGGGAGGCAGAGAGAAACACTAAACTCTTAAGTCAATTTACTGGAATATTCCATGAATTCATGACCCTGACCCTAGGAGAGGTTTTTTGGTTGACATATAGAGCATTAGCAGCCATAATGCTAATTTTTTGGTCATTGCTATAGATATACTTATAACACAAATTTTGCTAAGTCAATTTTATAAGTATATGATTTATACACTGCAATTATAATTACAGTTTATGCAATCCTATCTTTAATCAAGGAAAATTTCCATTGCTGATAATCTCCCCTTTGCCCCTTTCTCCTACTCCTAGAAACAACGAATACACATTATTCTTTATACATTTCCTTTTTCTTGTCATTTTATATAAAAGAGATCATACAAGATCTGTCCTTTGACAAGGCAATTCCAGTATCCTGGAAGACTATATAAATCAGATTTCACAATGGGAATTTCCTAATTGAATTGAGAACCCTAACTATGATGAAATTGATTGGACTCTCAAAACCAGATTAATTACCATCTAGCTGATTCCAAATTATAGGGACAATACAGGACACAGTAGAATGGCCCCTGTGAGTTTTGAAATCTATAAATACTCCTGAGAGCAGAAAACTCTGTCTTTTTTCCACTCAAAGTCCTGGCCTTCAGATTGGACTCAATAATACAGAGTAAATTACAGCATGTAATCATAAAAGACCAGAAGGTATGATTACTTGAAGGGACAGCAGTCAAAGCAGCAATCAGAATAGTCTTACTTACATGGATTTATGATGCTGGCTACAGAGACACGATGTCTTTGGGAGTGAAATAAATTAAAAATATACTACATATTTACTGACTTTTTACAACCAGAAGAATTCTATGCCAAGTGAGTGGTAACCTAACTTGAATCACCAGAATAGAGAGCCATGACCACTCAATCAGTTCTCAGAATTGAGCTAGTTTACAAACTTATGTTACCTTACAGGTTGGGGAGACAAGAGCTATTGAGTAAGGACCCCATTTTATTGTCAAAATTTATTCATTTATATCATATCCCTTCCCAAATAGATCTATATTCTTTTATTAGAATGATGATTAATGAAAATAAAATTAACACATTTCAGTGATTACAGCACACTGTCTCTAAACTGAAACTGATAGTGCATAACCTGAAATGTCACTATGACTCACCAGTCAGCCTGGAAGCATGTGGAGACCAGGATATTAAGTGAGTCTAAGCTCAGGGTCATTCACAATAGCTCCAATGTCTCAACACCAATTCCACTGTGATTTTCCTCAATTCCAAAATGCACAATTGCAACACACATACTTAGCAAATGACAACCCCCTCCCCATTCTATCTCTGACTTGTGGAATCAGGGTTGTTTTAGCAAGAAATTGCAAGTTGAAGCCATTAGAATTGGAGAACAGTAGACCAAAAGCAATACTACATTCCTGGAAAAATTGCACAGTGCATTGCCACCTGCAAGGACTTGAAGGACGCTGTGGTGGCAACTCCCAACACATTCAACCCTTTTAACCACTCTGTCTGACTTCTGCACAAAAATGCACATAAAGATGGTTCTTGGACTGGGCAGAGGGTTATGGTAAACTTACTGAAATGGTGAATACAATTGAACTACTGTTCAGGACATAATTTCATGGATTAAGTAAATGAATAGATATCCTTTATTAATTGATCTGACTTATTTTTCCATACCTGTTTCAAAACATCACCAGAATAAAGTTTCTTTTAAAAAATATTTAATTGATTTTTTAAAAAACATTCTATTAGCAGTTCTCCTGACATATCACACATTTCTATTGTTCCATCACATTTATAGATTTGTACACCTATCACCACTATCAGTTACAGGACCTTTATTCCTCTTTGCACTGGTTGGTAAGGCTCCACCCACCTCCTCTGCCATCTTCCTGAAACTATGAATCCCATTGTCCCTATTGGTTTACCAAACTTGGAATTCATATACAGATGAATGTACAAAATCTGAACAACACACAAATAAAGGGACCAACAATGGCAGGACAAAGCCGAGAGAAACTTCAATTGAAAGCAAAGTAAAAAATGTTAGAAACTATAACAAGTACACATTGGATCAAGAAGGAAGTCAAATGACAGTGTCACATTTTACTTACATCTACAGTAATACATCCGACAATGTCTCCTGTCTGATAAAAAGACCTTTCCCATCCCTGGTCTACAGTCAGAGAGAAATCTTTAATAGAATAGAATTTATGACTGTCCATTCTTAAGTACTAGATATTTTTTCTTCTTTAATTTTTAAAAATAGTTTTACTGTCATATACCTCATATTACATACAATATTATTCAATCACATTAGGAAGCTCTGTACAAACACCACTACAATTAATTTCAGAAAAATTTCCTCTCATACTCATTGCTGTTATTTCTCCATCACACCCTCACCATCTTCTGTGCTATATCATATCCAATTACTGGCTCTATAAATTCACCTATTCTGGATTTAATATATAGAAAAACATGCAAAATAAAACACATTCATACAAAACAAATGACAGCTACAAACACAACAACAACTAGGCAAAAAATAGGAAAAACTCAATCAAATAGAAAGAAGTTATTAAAAACTGAAATAATTTTAAAATGGATCAGAAGGGAGAGAAAATGATAGAGTATTAAATTTCAACCTAACTACACCTGCCGTAGCCAACATTTCCATGATCTCTTCATTGGAGTATGGCTACTCATATTCCTTGACTACAATCAATGTTGTACACTAGAGACTTTATCCATGCAGGGACCTAGCAAGTAGATATTAGGCTCCCCTCTTTATTTTTTTCTATAGCCTCCTGCAAAATGAGTGTTCACAAGTTAAGCTCTGCTACTATTTCCGCCTTTGGTTTGGGGTTTTATTATTTGCAATTCTTGGATCATACAGGCTGCTGTGATTCTTTTATCTGGGAAAGCCAGCAACAGTCTTTCACTTTCCTATCTCAAGGGTGTGTTCACTCCCCAGGCCCAGCATTGTGTATATAATTAATACATACAGAACTTTCCTTCCATAGAATCCTACACTACTCAATTACATTGATTATATTATGTTGATCGGCATAGTAAAGAATACGTATCAATGATTTTAGACATCTTGTGAAGACATTTGCATGCCAAAGAGTGGGACATTAAAACACAAGCACCTTCGACCTTGGTAAAATTTCTGCCAGGTCGGTAGTAAAAAGCATATCAAGTTATCCCTTCCAAAGTGAAGAATAAGTTCAAAAACTTACTACATAATGACCAAATGGGATTCACATTGCATATGCAAAATGATTTAAGATTAGAAAATAAATCAATGTAATCTACCATGTAAATTTACAAAAGAAAACAACAAAAAATGATAATAATATAAAATGATGCTGAGGGCTGAGCCCCAGTGGCGTAGTGGTTGTGCACAGGACTGCGGCCCACTGGGACGGAGGTTCAATTCCAGCAGTGGGGCTGGGTCTCCTACTCCCACCACCGGAGAGCAGTGATGCGCCCCCCAAAAAAGAAAAAACAATAAAATGATGCTGAAAAGACATTTGAGAAAATTCAAAATGCACTCCCAATATAAACAGTCAACAAAATGGGAATACAAGGGAAATTCCTAAACAATAAGAGGCACCTTTGCAAAGACAGGGGGCAACATTTCTCTCCATAGAAAGAAAGCGAAATAATTTCTCTTATAAACAGGAACCAGAAAAGGATGCCTTTAGCCATCACTGTTATTCTATATCATGCTGGATTCCATAGCCATACCAAAAACACAAACAAGGAAAATAAAAGGCAATGAAACTGGTACACACACACACACACACACACACAAAGTAAAAACCTGTCTATATCCAGATGATATGGTTCAATACTTATAAAATTCTAAATAAATATGCAACATGAAAATTACAGGAACTAATTTAAATAGTTAACAAAGTCAACATTCAAAATTAGTTAGATCTCTTTATACTAACAAGAACAACTAAGACAAGGAAATCAGAAAAATATTACTTATCTAACACCACCTAAAAGTTGAAATATTTAAGAATAAATCTAAGCAGTTCAAAAATCATATATAATCAAACTGCAAAATTCTAATATAAAAAAGCAAACAAAAGAGACCTACAGAAATGGAAAAGACACCATGCTTATGGTTTGGAAGATCTAACATTGTGAAAATGTCAATACTGTACAAAATGAAGTACAGATATAATGCCAATGATAGAGATTCTACCACAGTTTAGTAAGATGGTAGAAAAAGTTATCACCAATTTTTTTTGTGGGAAAGAAAGAGACATACATTAGCAAAGCACCAATAAAGAACAAAACAGAATATCTTACATTTCCCACTATTTGAATCTATTACACAACCAAAGAAGTCAAAGCTGCCTCACATGTGTACAATGATAGATACATAACCCAATGGAAAAAAACTGAGATCACAAAGGTAAAGAAATCCATCAACCTATTAACAATTGATCTTTGAAACAGGACCAAACTGCATTAGATGAGGAAGTGATGGTTTATCAAATGATACTAGCAAAATTGAAAATCTATTTATAGCAGAATGAAAGATGGTCTATACCTCATACTCTATACAAAAACAAATTTAAGATAGCTCTAATATCGAAAGTTAAATCTTAAACTAAATCAAGAATTATAAAAGCAATCAATGAAAAATCTAAGCCAACTTATACGCCCTACTACATGGCATACACTCTCTGTTGATATATAAAAGACACAAACAGCAGAAGACAGACTAGCTGACAGAGGACCTTAAAAATTTGGCATTTCTATGCATCAAAAGATTTTGAAAGAGTAAAAGGAGAGCCGACAGACTAGGGATAGAGGAAGGTAGGTTTGGAGAGCAAGAAAATATCACATTGGATAAGAGATTAATTTATAAAATTTAAACAAGTCTTAACAACACAATAAGAAAAAGACAACCAAAGTAAAAAATGAGCCAGGAAAATGAACAGACACTTCACCATAAGCATCAAGTAGGCAGCCAACAAATGTTGAGAAGAAGTGATAGGTACTAAAATGATGTAATACAGATTGATATATCATTTCATCACCACATTAATAGCAAACTTTAAAAATATCCAGAAAACTACTAATGCTGGTGAGAGTATGAGAGCAGAATGCTCATGTCTGCCAAGTGTCACTGTAAAATGGAGCAACCACTGTGGAGAACACCTTATTGTTTCCTAATATTTGGAAATATTAATATCATATGAATCAGGAATTCCACTACTCATTTAAATATTCTCTATATAAGTAACTGACACAACATGAATAAATACATATTTATATTCATCACTGCACTATTCACAAGAAAGGAAGAAATAATCTAATTTCCTATCAATAGAATTGTAGCACTTTAAGCAGCTGGGAGCTATCTAACATGTAAGGAATAACTACTCAAGACACAATACTTTATCCACTTAAAAATAGTTTTCATTGGCATATAATTCACTTATGCAATTCAATAATTCAATCCTATACAGAGGGAGGAGTGGTACAAACATCACCACAACCAATTTTAGAATGTTTTCTTCTTTTATTATTAGTTGGGATGTAATACATATAACATATTCCATATTTCAGTCAATTGTACAATTGAAATTTTACAATTTCAAGTAGAATTGTACAATTGCTAACACAATCAATTCCCAACCATTCTTTTTCTACATGGATTCATTGACATTGTCTCCCTTTTACACCACCCCCACCCCCACTGCACAACCTTCCCCCTAAACCATTTCTTCTACTTGCTGTCCCTATGAGTTCATCAATCCTGTGTTTCATCTACCAAAAAACAAAACAGCAATAATACAGCTTCTAGAGGGTGAACGCCATTGGCATCACACCTCTGAGATACACTCTACTATGAATGAACAAAAACAAAACCAAACAACACAACTCAAAAACACAGAAAAATTCGGAAATAAGATCAAGTCCAGTCAGAGGGGCAGATCTACTGTTTTAACTGTTCTGACCAGATTTATGCCTTTGATTTATACTTCTCTTTCCCAAACATTCTTATTAGTGACCACTGTCCTTCAATCCCTTAATTTTAGATAGGGGGAATTCTCCAGAGGCGTATTTCCTATGGAGTTCAACAAATGGCTCTTGGGCCCCTGTTGTCACCCATCGCCTTCTGCACACGAGATTCTCACAATTAGACTCTGATACTGATCTCTCCTTAGACTTCGGATTATATGGATTCCCATCCTTCAGTGACTGGTAATGGTGTGCATCTTCCATGTTAACTTAGTGGACTTCTTTCTTAGATAAGGGGGATGAATAACAGAAACAGGGGTGATGGGAGACATAGGACAAGGTAAGATATGAAAATAATAATTTACCAAGGGTTCATGAGGGTAGGAGGGAGGGAGGAAATGAAGCTTGATACCAAAGCCTCAAGTAGAAAGAAAATGTTTTGAAAATGAGAATGGCAACATACGTATAAATGAACTTGACACAATTGGTATATGGATTGTTATAAGAGCTGTGATAGTCCCCAGTAAAATGACTTATAAAAAGTAGAAAGAAAACCATTAGTCAATTGGATTAATGGACAGTGCAAACATCAATTTCTATGACCCAGAATCCATAACTAGATGGTGTACTTTGAAAGAGATCATGTTATAAAATATGGGACAAAGTGGGAGAAAAATGTGGAACAAAATTCAACATCTTAAAAAAAGACTAGACTTCACATGGAAGAAGCCCACCATCCTGTGTGACCAAAAGGTGTTAAAGGGATCTAGTATCAGGCATCAAAGAACTAAAAATTATATCCTTATAAATAAGGGGGAGATCAAATTGGGGACCCAAAGCCCTTCAATAGGTGAAGCAACATCCCCTTACAGAGGGGTTACAGAGAGGGGATGAGCCAGTCAAGATACAATGTAATAGCGATGAAATATGCAACTTTCCTCTGGTTCTCAAATGTTTCCTCCCACCCACTATCATGATCCCAATTCTACCTGACAATCCAGCTAGACCAGGAGATGTACACTGGAGCTGGAAACAGGGAATTTAGGATAGATGATCCCTTCAGGTCCGTTGGTGGGCATGGTGGTACTGGAAGGGTGGAGGGATGGTGGAGGGGAACCTATTTCAGAGATCTACATATAGTCTTCTCTCTGGGGTATGGACAATGGGGAAGTGAGTGAAGGGACACATCAGACAGTGTACAATATGAAAAAGAAATAATTTGTAAATTATTAAGGGGGAGTGGTGGAGGGGGAGTGGGGAGGAAGGGGAAACATGGGGAGCTAGTACTGAAGGCCTAAGTGGTGGGAGAATGTTTTGAGAGTGATGAGGAGAACAAGTGTGCAAATGTGATCTGCATACAATTGATGTATATATCAATCATCATGGGAGTTGTATGAACCCCCAATAAAACGATTTACAAAAAAACAGGGATGGGGTAAGTGGAGCTTATACCAAGGGCTCAAGTAGAAAATATTCAGAAATGAAGATGGCAACATGTGTACAAATATGCTTGATAAAATTGATGTAGGGAATGTTATAAGAGCTGTAAGAGCCCCCAATAAAATCATTGGGGAACACAAAGAAGAGAAAATAGAAAAAGAAGAAGAAAATCACAACAGCAATGACAAGAGATAAAAAAGACTAGGCTTTTTGAAGCAGGGAACCAAAAGAGAGGTCTATAGGGCCGGCTCCTAATCCCAACTAACTGAGCACCACCTGCCCCCCACCACAGAAGAGTGCAGCACTGAAACTGCAGCTCAGCAAGTGGAGCACATCTGATCGGGAGCAAATGAAGAGGGAAGGTGAGAGTGGAAGACACCCTAGACCACAAGTCCTGAGGACAATATTCCAGTTCAGAGCAGCCAAAGCACCAAGAGAATCACAGGGATGGCCCCATCACGAGACAGTATGACGCACCTCACTGACACGTAGCGCTAAAGGGGGCAGCGCCGTGACAAGTGTGGGAGATGTGTCTGATGCAACTCCACTGCACTTGGGTGAAACACTAAGGGTGTACAGCGGTGCAGCAGGTGGGGCCAAGCAAGGAAGTTGGTAAGGAATGCCAAATGTGGACTGGAGGCCATGGCGGGGCACCCTATAGGACTGGACTGGAAAAGACTCATAAAGGTCAACAGCCAAACCTTGAATTACTCGGGGTCTTTTTAGTTTTTGCTGTTTTTGTTTTTGTTTTTCTGTCTTTTTTTCACTCTTTTTTTGGTTTGGTTGTATTAGCTATTGCTGATTTATTTTCCCTCTTCTTTTATATGTTCTGCTTTGCTTTATTTTTGCACATATTTTTGTCTATGCATGTCTATCTGGACAAGATAGACAGGATGAGCCATCAAGAGAGCAATGGGACCGATGGTTCTGGAGATCATGGAGAAGGGGGGGCAGGGGTGGAAGGAGGGGGGGGGGGTTCCAACAAACCCAGGGCCAAGGAAAGAATAAGTGATCTGAAATTGATGACAAAGAGAGCCTGCAATGCTCTCCTCTTTCCCTCCTCTCATCTCTTACCTCCACATGGACTACCAAGAGGGGCTGAGGTAAGCATGTTACCATGAAATGTGCCTGATTCCTTTGTTTTATTGTCTCTCCTATCCCTCTTATTATGTATAATGTCACTATAATCTTTATATACTATTGCTGTACAATTGCTCCTACGGACCCCCATGGTGTAAGAGGCTGAAAACTCTGACAGTATAAATCTATGCGCATATATTTATTTATAAAATATTATGGCAGCAGATGGATATTGGGCCTCCCTCAAGTACTCCCCCAATTCAAGAAGAATGTCTTCTCCTTACACAGAATGCTGTGATGTTGACCCTCCCTAACACCATCACTGAAGACAAATGGTTGCATAAATAAATGTGGTGAAGAAAGCTGATGGGGCTTAGCTATCAAAGATATAGCAGCTGAGGTCTTAAAGGCTTGAAGATAAACAAATGGCCATCTAGCTGAGAAGCAACAAAGCCCACATAGAAGAAGCACACCACCCTGTGTGATCACAAGGTCCATGGGATAAGGTATAAGGCATCAAAGCCCCCCCCCAAAAAAAGCAAACAAACTATATCAATGGGAATGAGGGGAAGGGTAAAATGGAGACTCAAAACACATCAGTAGTCAATTGGACACCTCCTGTCAGAAGGGCCATAACAAAGAGAAGAGCCAGGCAGTGTAGATAAAAACACACAATAAAACACACAATTTTCCTCTAAATCTTTAATGCTTCCTCCTCCCTCCCCCCACTACTTTGACCCCAATTCCATCTTACAAATCTGGTTGGAGTAGAACATGTACACTGGTACAGATAAGAGCTCCCAACACAGGGAATCCAGAACAGATAAACTCTTCAGAGCCAATAATCGGAACAGTGATACTAGGAGGGTAAAGGGGGGTGGGGGGGTAAGGGGAGACCAATTACAATGATCAACTTATGGCCCCCTTCTCAGGGGGGATGGACAGCACAAAGTGGGTGAAAGGCGATAGTGTTTGGTATAAGAAATGAATGTAAAAACCAACACAGAATGATTTATAAATTATCAAGGGGTCATGGGGGATGGAGGGTGGGGAAGAGAGAGAAAAAATGAGGAGTTGATGCTAGGAGCTCAAGTAGATAGAAAATGATTTGAAAAAGGTGATGGCAACATAAGTATATATATATATTTGACACAATGCCTATATGTGTGGATTGTAATAAGATCAATAAGAGCCCCAATAAAATAAGATTATAAAAAAAGACTAGGTGGATTGAGCCTGTGGTAGAACCTCCAAAGCTATCCCTTTAATTGGATTTTGAGTCTGGAAATTAATTCACCCCCAAAGCTCAATATTCAATGAAACAATAGATGGATTTGTAAAGGGAACAACAATCTGACTGAAATACATACATATTAAAACAGTCAATCATAGAGATAAAGAGAGCAGCATCCGTCCAGTGACACAGCTCAGAAAGTTTAGGAAAGAAGAAATGAAAAGAAACAGAAGAGATGGAATAAAGTATGGTACTTTGTGAGGATTACAATGATGACATAAAACAAGTCGTCTATAAGCTAAAACTGATCTGCTTCATATACCATCATTGAATTCAAAAGAAGAGACAGTTAAAGAAGGGAATTGATGGCTAACTTGTTGCATCTGTCCCCATCTACCACTAAGAGGGCAGGACATCTGCTGGTGCTCTTTAGATTCTGAAATCAATCCATCCCTTCTGTGTTTGTGCGATTGTGACTCATTTATCAACTAACCCCAAATCCACTAGCTCTGTGTAGGGTCCAAAGAAAGAGAAAGTCATGCAACAGGGTCAGCCTGTTAGGCAAGTCACTCTGCTCCTGGACCACAGGATCTGGCAGATCCAATGATGCTTGAAGTGTCAGTGGTAGATACAATGCTGTTTTCAGCTTTGGCAGGCTGTTCATGGGGAATCACAGCACAGAACATTAGGATTTGGGCTTTGAGCCCTACCATTCTCTGCAGATAATTACTCTCCTTTTGAGAAAAAGCTTTTAGCTTGTTACTGGGCCTTATTGGAAACTGAATACTTAACCGCAGGTCACCAAGTTATCAGGCAGTCAGAACTGTCCTTCATGAAATGGGTGTTTTTTAGTCACAGAGTCATAAAGTCAGATGTGCACAACAGCACTCTATGATTAAATGGAAGTGGCATATATGAGATTTGGCCATAGCAGGACCTGAAGACAAAAGGATGTGGTCCAAATAAGCTATGATCTCCACTACTATCATATTATATTTCCCTCTCCCACTCTGCATCTAAGATAGCAGTTCTCAACCTTCCTAATGCCATGACCTTTAATGCAGTTCCTCATGTTGCGGCGAACCTCAACCATAAAATTATTTTTATTGCTACTTCATAACTGTAATTTTGCTACTGTAATGAACTGGGCAACCTCTGTGAAAGTGCCATTTGACCCCCAAAGGAATTGAGACCAACAGGTTGAGAACCACAGATCTAAGACCTCATGATGAGCTTCTTAAGACTAGTTGACTGAGAAATAGAAACGACATGCCTAGTTTATAGTTGTTTCTGTACCATATATGGACACTAGTCCAAAGTGGAATAGTAGCCTCTTTCTGGTACCTCTCTGAAAGACAATAGTAAAGGAAACCCACCAAATGGGTAGAATTCTGAGCATTTTACTTGGGAGAAGTATGGTCAGACGTCCAAATATTTACCGTTTCATGGATGGGTGACCAATAGTTGGGCTGCATGGATAGGGGCTTAGAAGAAACAAGATCAAAAGGTTTGTGACAAAAGTATATACCCAAGAGCTGTATGGATATTCTGTATTTCTCTTAATTGATCAAGTAAATGAAATTATTTATGTCTCATGTGAATATGTACAGAGGTTGACCTTTTCAGAAAAAGGTTTTAATAATCCAGTAGATAAGATGACACAGTCTACGGAAATCCATCCTCTTCTTTCCTATGTCTGATATCCTCATGAAAAAAGGTTGTTATGGTGGCAAGATATAGGACATACATAACCTTAGGGAATGGATTCACATTCAATAGAACCAATTTGGCTATAACCGTTAGTAAATATCCTATCTGCCCAGAAGCAGAGATTGATTTTGAGATCCCAATCTTATAGCATTACTGAAGTAATTAAAATTTTCTTCCTGGTGGCAGGTCAACTGCATTAGACCACTTTCATTGTGGAAAAAGCAGTGTTTTATTTTTACTGAGGTAGACGGTACTCTTTATTTACCTTTCTTTAGCAAAATGCTTCTGTCAAAATTGCCAACATCATATTTTCCACACACCATCATCTTCAATTAAAAATCTCATTTCACAGTAAATGAAGTATGGGAACAATCACATACTGATAATATTTACTGGTCTTATCATTTCTCTCATCATCCTGAAGCAAGTGAAATGGTAGGATACTGGAATGGCCTTCTAAAGACATAATTAAGGCAAAAACCAAGTGGCAGGCTTGGTGCAATGCTCTCCAAGAGTTTATATATACTTTAAACAAGCTTGTAATACTGTATACACTCAAGTAGAAGGTGACCAGAATATCAGTCAAAGCACCTAATTTTACCACAAAAACTGCATAAAAATTTGTGCTGAAAAACTCAGCTTAGACAGAAGTATACATGGTATAGAGTTGTTTCTCTCATGTCAGGATTTAACAATACATGGGTCAAAGATGAAAATACGAGTGATACCAATCAAAATTACCGCTAGTAAATCACGCACAATATTTCTTTGCAGCCTTTCACCATGGTCTATATTCTTTGGGTCTAGAAATTTTTGTTCCAAATGGACAAACACTCTGACAAAGACACACAACACTGATCGTGTTGTGTTGAAGATTAAGAATGCCAACCAACCACTTTGGCCTCCTCATTCTTTTGGATTTACCATTGCAAAAAAGAGAGTTACCATGTTAGTTTATGTGACTGATCCTGATTGTCAGATCCATATGATATATAGAAGTAAACAGCACACCTGGAATGAAGAGGATCCTTTAGTACTACCACATCCCATCATTAAAATCAATGGAAAACTACAACAAACCAGTCCAGGCATAATCAGCAAAGTGATGGACCCTTCAAAAATGAAGGTGTGGGCCAATCCAATATACAAAGAATCAGAACCAATTGAGGTGTTTTCTGAAGGAAAGGGGAATATGGGCTGGGTGGTAGAAGAAAAAAAACTCTTAATACACCCATACGACCAGTTACAGAAACAAGGGCTGGGCTGGGATGTTTTCTCAATATATTGTATATAAGCCTCTTTCTTATACAAGTCTGAGCCTCCCTGGATTTGTTTCTCTAGTCTACTCAGACTAACATAGTGTGGATGGGAAGTCTTTTTGATATGATTATTTATTGATACAAAGCTCTTTCTTACACATACATGAGTGTCACTGGTTTTATTTCAATAGACAAACCAGCCTGTGTCCATCTGCATTGACCAGAGAAATGAATCAGAGAGACACTGATATGTGTATAATGAAGATCTTTATATAAAGAGTAATTGTGCAGTAAAAAAGTATCCCAGCCCAGTCCAGATCAAGTCCATAAATCTGATATTAGCCATTATATCTGTTACCAATCTATAAATTCCTCTCCAAACTCACAAAAAAACATGCAAAAAATGCCGAAGGCAGGAAGATCACAGGCCAGTCAGTGGGAAGTCTTGAGGATCCAATGGCAATGTAAGCATCTCAGCACTGGCAGGGGTCTCCAAGTGGCTTCTCCAGCTCCAAGGTTCTGCCTGCTATCAGCCTGTTTCCATGGGGTTTGTCAGTAGAGTCTTTCAAGGAGTGAGCTTCTGTCTCACCTCCAACAACCTATTTTATCTCCTTAGCACCTCCAAATGAGGTCATCCAATTGACACCCCCTTCACTCCTAAGCCTCAAGTTGACAACAAAGTATGTAACTACCTACTACACAGCCTAACACAGTAAGTAGGATAAATTTCTCTTCCATAAAACAAATACGGAGATCTTCTATTGATCTCCTTGATTATCCTTCTTCACCACAAAGCATTTGAAAGACTTTGGATGTAGTCACCATCTACATTCCATTTTTTCCCTATCAATACAATGACCTCCATGTCCTTAATCCAAGGGAATATTTTGGCACTTACATTAATAAATATCTGATATTTAGTCTACCATTTTGTGAAACAGATTGTTCCCTCACCTTCTTTGATATAGCACTGGACCCATTCCTTCTCTGTTCCCTTTATATATTCTCATTATCAAGACAAGATAATGTTGGTTTCTGGCTTCTTTGCTTTTTTACATATAACAGACACAGACACACACACACACACGCACGCACAAGCATCCTAACCATGCTCCTGGCTTTAGTGATTACCCTACAAAGTTTCTCAGCAGTCTTTTATCTCAAGGACAAGTTGCTCTTCTGAGCATCTACTTAAAAACTCCATTGTGATGTCTAAAAGAAACTGGGCACAAAGATAAGGAGACATATTGGCCCAGTTGGTTACTTGTTGAGTTTTTCATTGCTGAGTGACTCCACCACCTAGCCCTTTGGAGAAGGGTGATACTTCCTGCTTTCATAAATTTGTAGAGTCTTGGAAACTCAAAAGAACAGCTTTACTCTAACCTATAGGGTAAGTATGAGTTGAAAAAACTCTGTAAGTGGGTATATGGACAACAAGTACAAAGGGGACATATTGTTATCATTGTGTAGCTTACAGTTGATTTTTTATTCAAGGCAGCTCCATTTGACAGAGCAGAATTTCCACACTACTCTTTCTGGGATATAATCTCTACTGATGCAAATCACACAGATTGCACCAAGCCACTGACGTTTTAGTTAGCAAACATGTGATTAAGAACTCCTTAAGGTACAAATATCTAAAAAATAAATAAGCTCCATGACCATTTTATTTCTTCTTAATCTGATGGGGAAGAATACTAGACAAATAATAACAAGAATAGAGCAATGTGGTAAGTATTTTAAATACATGTATTATTCAAGTTTGTGGAGAATAACATTCAATTAATTCTACATTGAAAGGACAAGGAGGACTTCAAAGAAATGTTTGTATTTGCATTGTATTTCAAAGGATGATATAGTATGAGCAAAGCTAAGAAGACAGTGGCATATATTACCAGGTATGAGAAACTTGGAATGAATCCTTAATTGTCTCTAGTACATCATGTGTCTGTAGGAAAATTGTACAAGATAAGGCAATGAATACAGAAAACTTCAGAATTGCCCAAGTTCTGAAGTGCTATGCAAAGGATTTTAGACTATACTTAAAAAAACACACAATGGGATTGTTCATGCTATGTGAAGTATCTATAAGCAATATGATTTAATGACCTAGAGAACAGACTGAGGCAGCAGCTTGAGAGACAGAGAATCCATGGGGAATCTCTTACACCACTCCAGCCAAGCTATGAACCTCTCAGGGGTGAAGATCAACACACTCAACTGTTTAGCACAAAGCTGGTGGTTTGAGTTCACCCAGAATCAGCCATTGAAAACCTTATAGAACAAAATTCTACTTTCACATACCTGTGGAGTTGATATGAGTTATATTTGATTCAATGGCATTGGTTTTAATAAATCAATAATAGCAGCGATACTTTAGAAAGTTACCTTTCAAAATAAAATACACCTGGTAGCTGATTATTGGAAAGTGTTAAAAGAGAAAAAGAATATTTAACTCGGGTGATTGAATAGGTTGTAAGAGCATTTATCTTGACAGAACACTCATCAAAAGGAAAATGAATTATAGAGAGACATGTCACATTTTGGTTATGTATTTGGTAGCTAACTACAAGGTCATTAGTCTAAAACCACCCTTGAGTCCTCAGGAGAAAGAAGAGTCTTTCTACTCCCATAAAGAATTCCAGTCTGGGAAACCCACCGAGGTAGTTCTAGCCTGTTCTACTGGAATTGGTGTGAGTAGGAAAGACCTTCATGGCAGTGGGTTGGTTTGGGTGAGAGAACATAGCTAATAAAAGATGGACAAATATTATGATTACCTATATTTTGGTAACAATCTATGGGGAAGGTTTGTTCTTCTTTTTGGGGGGGAGGGGGGCAGGGGCGGCGGGTATCACTTCCCTGGTGGGAGTAGGAAGCCCAGCCTTGCTCCTGGAGTGCTTCTGTTGGGTTTGAACCACCAACCCTGTGGGCTGCAGTCCTGAACACAAGCACTGTGCCACCAGGTTGTTTTTCTTTTCTTCTTTTAATATACTCTTTGACTGGGAGCTCTTCCAGATTTTATAAGAATCCATGTGTCAATTGTATCAAGCACATTTTTATGTATGTTGTCATCAGCATTTTCCATTTTTTTTCCTGTTTGAGTCCTTTGTATCAGCTTTTCTTTTTATCCTCCTTCCACCCTACCACCATCATGGACCCCTAATGAATTATAAATTATTATTATTTTCATATTTCATATGACCCACTCTCTCCCTTTGCCCATGTTCCTGTTGTTTGACCTACCTGGAGAAGGGAGGAATTCTATATAGGTCATTGTAGTTGGTTCCACGTTCTTAATTTTCTATTGTTGTGATGATGTATTGTTAATCTGTGGTTAGGCCAGCTCTAACAGAATGGAAAATTCATTGATAGGCAATAGAAATATGCCATGTTTAGGCAAAATATTTGTACTACCTATAATATTCTTCCTCAATTTCTTATAAGAATGTTTCAGTATATTACATATTTCTCCCCAATGCTTTGTGAAGTGTGTTTTCTTTTGGAAGAATGCAAAATCATGCTCAGGAATTATGGTAGTTATGTAATTTCATGTCAACTTGAAGATGCATAAAAGTATAAGGTAGTATTCAACCTGCCAATCAGTTCAATGCTTGGTGGTGCTTCCTTGAGGAGGGTGAAGAGTGAAGGGACCCTACTATTCACTCATTCTCATTCTCTCTCTCTCTCTCTCTCTCTCTCTCTCTCTCTCTCTCTATCACTTTACCTTCCTACATCCTGACAAGAAAGCTACTGCAACAATGAAACAATTTCAGGATCCACCAACCTTGTATCAACATAACTTTGTACCAACCAGCCTCTGATATTCTTGTATTCTGCATCATTGGATATAACCGTGTGACTCTGAAGAGGGATTTATGAACTATTATCAGCCAATTGGGCTGATTTGGGATCCTTTCTTGATATATAATTACTAATTAATATAAAGCACTTGCTTACACATATCTGTATATCACTGGATTTGCTTCTCTAGTCAACTCAACCTAACAAAGGAAATTTTCATAATTTGATGCACAGCAAAATCAGAAGATAGATTTCAATGCAACTTATCCCATGGTGTTGTTGTTTATGGATACTCTTCACTCTATTTTCAACTCACAAAAATCCCAAAAATCCTCATCTTTCTCCCACCTATAAGCTAGTGGTTTTGAACTACTAATCTTGAGTTTAGCAGCCCACTATACCACCAGAGCTCCTGAAATCTTCAAGGAATTGCAAAAAAAGTTCCTCAGAAAATGAAATTTAAAAAAAAATAAGCAATGTTTCTATGAAAATTTTGAAGCTACTTCATATATGTTGAATGCAATAAAACATCTCTTTAAGAGTCCTGGGGAAAAAAGGAATATGTTCATATGAAAGGGAACAATGATGAACAAAAGCAGAGACATACAATGAATAACTTGAACTATGAGTTATTAAAAGTAAGAGGAGGGAATACTAGAAAGTGGCAGAAATAATAACCAAGATAAAAATGTTCAATTCCATAATGGGTCTTTTTTTCTTTTCCAAACAGTATAGAGAGTAGATCTATTCTGACTAGTTGCTATCCAAAGATCCCTGAAAGCACAGTGGGTTAAGCATTCTACTACTAATAACAAAGTTGCCTTGGCAATATAGACCAGGGTCACTATTAGTCAGAATCCCCTTGATAATTTATTATAAAATTTAAGATTTACAAAAATTAAAGACATACAAAATTAAACAATGATGGCATAATAGGCAAATGGTTCATATCTTCATCACTCAATATCACTAGAGAAATAAACCACTTAAATATATCCCTAAATACATGTAACTTTTACAAATCCAAATAAGAAACAATCATGTACATGGAATGCCTGTGCCATCCTGACGTGAACAGCTTCATTAACTGACTACATTCTGTGATGTGTCCATGAAGAAATGCAAGCTGCTAGAAAAATCCGTCTTTTGGTGGTGGAAGGATTTGTAACACTATTGGTAATGGTAGGAGCCCTGGTAGTGTAGTAGCTGTACCTCAGTGTGAGATCCTCAAAGTTGGATCCACCAGCTTCTCAGAGGGAGAAAGACAGACGTTTTACTCCCATAAAGAATTAGAGTCTCAGAAATCCACAAGGGCAGTTGTAGGAGTGTTCTTGGCAGGAGCTGTGGATCTGGCAGAAAGGCACAGAAAGCTCAGGATGTTGCTGCGTCTCCTGGAGAGGTCTTGAAGATGCTGGATATCTGTGCCCTTAGGTAGCAGAAACCTACACTTGCAGTGACCTCAGGCCAGCTCATCTGACAGTCTTCTACTTTAAATCTCTGAAAAATAGCCTATCAGAATACTTCCAACATCCCCCAAATAACGGTAAGATCCTGTAATGATTGGACAGTTAAATACTGTAATGTGATTAGATGGCTGGATCAGCCAGCTACACCTCATTTACATGGCCTATAGTGTAAACCAATTGTTTTCATGCTGCAAACCTATGACCACATAAACAAAGTGACCAGCTTTTAAGCGGGATACCATTGACCTGGAGAGGGGGGGTTGGGGTTCCTTGATTAAAAATTTGGTCTATATGAAACAACAAAAATTTTCATAGAATGCAAAAATAGTATTGTGATATATTTATTTTAATTTTAAAATGCCACAGGATGCAGGATAAATGCTAAAAAGTGAAACATCTGGTCAGCTCCCCATATAAGGAAATGTTTGGAAACAAGGAAGTATGATCCGATTGGTTGATGAAGCCTGTATAAGCCTTGTGAAAGCTGTATTAAAAGTTAGGTCTGCCTGGATTGTGATCCAAGTGAGCTTTTCAAAGAATGGAAAAAGTTTTGACACCACAAATCAGATGACATCACTACACAGCCTGCCAAGAAGCAGCTCTAGAGACAAAAAAAGCAGCACTGTGGGCTTTGTATGTTTGACAATACTGGTTGACTCCATTGGCTGAATTAAATTCACCTGGCCCAGAGGGGCAAATCCAGATGTACCACCCACCTAGATGTACCACCCCTTCCTAGGCAGAAGCTTGAATTTCTGAGGATGCCCTGTGGACACCCTTACCCATGTTCTACCTAACAGGTGTGGTAGTTATATAATCGGGTGTCCATTTGGAAATTGAGAGGTTTTAGAGTAAAGTGACCAGATTTTAACATTGGTAAAGCAGGACACCGTTGACTGTGGGGGGGAGCTAGAGGGGGTATATCCCCTTCCTATTCTCCTGCAATTCCCTTGCTTGTTGTGCATTCTTTCCAAAAATCCGAACTTTTCAAAGGTAACACAGGATGTGGGAAGAACTGCTTAAAATCGGGACTGTCTCGCCAAAAGTGGGGTGTCTGGACACTTTATTTTAGAGTGAAGGGGTGGAGTCTAATCTGTCAATTAAATCATAGCCAATGAGGCCTCTATATGAGCATGGTTTTCTCTTGAGAATTCTGGCAAATCTGAGTTTTGGAGGCGGGAGACACACTCTCTTTCTGCTCATTCCCTGGGAGACATTGCAGCTGACAAGACACATGGAACTACATTAGTGCCTTGAGCTGAAGAAATCACATGGGTCTACCCAGATGCAACCAGACCTCTGAAGCCAGAGAAGCCACATAGAGAACCTGCCAGCACTGAGATGCTTACAATGCCACGGAATCCAAAAACTTTCTACCCACTGGCCTGTGATCATTCTGCATTTAACTTCTTTGCATGTGTTTCATGAGTCTGAAGAGGATTTTATAGATTGGTATTGGACCTATGGGCTAATATTGGACTTATGGGCTTGGACTGCACTGGGTTGGGGTACTTTGTTAATATACAAATCATCCTTTACATAAAATTCTCTCTTATACACACATGAGTTTCTATGAATTTGTTTCTCTAGTCTACACAGAGGGTCTTGTGGTATTTAAGTTGAACAAGTTTCAGAAGAGCTTCAGTACAGAGAGAGACTCAGAAAAAAAGGCCTGGCTAAGTATTTCTGGAAATCAGTCTGCAGGTCATAATGGGATAATCTGCAAGAGATCATGGCATTGTCACAGGAAATGGCTTCACTCCATCCTGTTGTGTGTGGAGTCACCATGAGTTCAGGACCGACTCCCTAAAAGGTAACACATAATAAAAATATAAATACATGCTGGATTTCCCTCCCTTCCTTGTGAATTGTGACTATTCTTTTATATGCTGAATAAAATGCTCTGCTCAGGGCCAAAGTAGTCTCCTTCACCTTATAGGGTAGACAAGCAATTATGTGTAACTAATGCTTTGAAGCTCACATAAAAGATACAAAGATTAGTACCATTACATTTCCATTATTCTTTAATAATTACTAAACAAAGAACTACCTACTGTAGATTGTTCAATGGACCTTGTGTTTTCTACCTCAGCATTTTAAATGAGTTGAATAGATTTTTTATTTTAAACAAATCAATTGCCTATTCCCTAATCTGCATTATTATTCACTTAGAAAAGATGAAACATTTTACTCTTCTGGGAAAGGTGTGAAGACACATCGAATGAATATGGGTTTTTCATGCAAATTATTCATTGACACTAGTGAAATAGAAACATACCACTTAATATCAAAGTTAAATTAACCAAAAAGATGCATTATTAATTTTTCCCCTCAACCTAATTTAAAAGCTCAAGATACCAGCACACCTAGAGCTCTTTCGGCATATATCACACATTTAGGAAAAAGCCTCCCCCCCCCCATAATCCTCTCTCAAAAACAAAATCTCTTTTGTTCTTTCACAAGACATCAAGGAAAATCTTCTCAGTTTTGCATTTTTTCCTATAGTGTATTAAAGAACTTCTTGGTAGCTAAAAAGCTTAGTTACAGTTTCAACAGATTGAATCCAAAACTATGCAAAATCCTGAAGTGAAAATGAGTAGCAATGGCAGAAAAGGGTGTGGCAGTTGGGTTTTGTGTCAGCGTGACAGGGCCAGAATCCTGTCTCACACAGAGGATCTCTCCACAGTTCATTTTGGACCTTCTCTAGCTCTCCCGAAGAAGTTGACTCTTATAATACTTGCAAATGCTACTAAACTGGCATGAAGTTTAGGCTTTATATCTATTTGACCTGTCCAGGATTCTCCACGGTTTGGCAGTAAGGTGCAGGTCACATCCTAAAGTGGCTTACTTGCTAACCATAAACAGATGCTATGGAGAATAGGTGCTCTCTCTCTCTTCCCTACCTATGTGGATCCTGTGACTTGTCTCTTGGGAGGTCTACCAGCAGCCTGCTGATCCTGAGAGCTTTCCATGACCTGGCATAATGTTTAATCTGACCACCTGTCTATCCTTCCACTGGCCTCTGATAGTCCAGCTTCCCTGTCTGAAACAACCACCTAAGTCAGGAAAAAACCTCCAGAGTAATATTTGGCAAACTGGACTTGTCTAATTCTGTAAGTGTGATAGCCACTTTTCTTGATAAACATTTCTCTCTTCTAAATGCATATACATAAGTGTCATTGATTTTGCTTCTCTAACAAATTTTAGTTCAACCACACCAATGTGGTTCAACCACACCATGACCCTGTCAGACAAAGCTAATCACGGTCTGTGACATGTCTAGAACCTTGAATAAAACTAGAATCCACTGAAAACAAAGAATATCACCCACTTCTAAACTTACTGCCATCATGTTATTGGCTATCCTAGATTCCTAGGAGATAAATGTGGAACTCATAGATCTCACCACATCTCCATTTTTCCCACCACAGTCAGACCCCTGCAAAGAACACCTTGCGAAACAACAATGACAGCACAATTCTTGACCGATGGCTGATTATCCCTGCTATCTTTAATTCTTCTAAAAAATTTATTGGTATTTCTGCGCCCAGATTTATGACTGACAACCCTAAAATGGTTCTAACATCAGAAGATGGTGCTATATTCAAGAAGGTTCTTTAGACCAGCTTCACTGTGAGACTGTAGTACTTCAGTAGCTCTTGCACCTCACACAAATGCAGAGAATGTTTTCATGCTAAGCCTGGTGTTTCGGTGGTACGGTGTCACTTTTCATTAGGTGTAAAATAAACTGCATTGCAAGACCTTTTAAGTCAGCAGCCATTTTGACATAACCTAATATCAGAATGAACAGCTGTTGTGAAGGAATGTTTCTCATGGAAAATATAGATGTAATCAATCACTATTGAGCCAGAAAAAATTTACAAGAAAAAAAATAGAAGCAGTAATTTCCCTATGTTTGTGGGTCATTTGCTAACTATTCTCTTCCCATAAAAATGAGTGAATCTTTCTATGTATTCACCCATGTTCTGATAATAATTATTTGTTAATTTCTCCTCCCAATATCTTCTGTAATATTTTCTCAGTCATCCAAAAGCATCACCACACATTTTGTTGATCGTATGAAAACGTAAAGTATATGAACGTTAAAAATCAGATACAAAATATTTCAATCTCTGAAATATAGTATCAATTTTTGTTTTTGTTTTGTTTTGTTTTGAGGGGAGCATCACTGTCCTCTTGTGGTGGGAGTAGGAGGCCCAGTCGTGCTCCTGAAGAGCTGCTGCTGGATTTGAACCTCCAACCCAGTGGGCCGCAGTCCTGCACACAACCACTATGCCACCAGAGCTTCAGCCCTAGTGTCAATTTTTAAAAGAAATTTTCTATGCAAATGTCCTTATTCTGACATGTCACCCAAGATACTAGAATTAATTTAGCAAAAGACAACTAAGCAAGTCACAAAGCATTAAAGTGTCCTGCAAATGAAAGGAACAGAGACTGGGGATGGAGAGAGAGAGCAAGGCAACATCACAAGTTATCTTCATAAAAATAACTGTGTTAATTAATCTTGAACAAACATCATCATTTGCAATTATTTTTAAATAAATGCAGTATAAAAGTAACGATTAAATCATAACTTTCAAAACAGATTCCTATTTAATAAATTCTTGAGAACTTTGCAATTTGCTGACATAAATTCTCATATATCTATTTAAGTGGCATCACACATATTCGGGCAACCTCTGCTTTTTTCAAGAAGTACTTTCCAGAGCATGGTGTGTGTCAAGATCTATCCCAGGCACTTCCACTGGAAAAATATGAATAGCTACCTTTATTGGATCTTTGGGAGGAGGGTGTAAGGTTAGATATTGCTTGTTTGAGATCTAAAACTGGACGAAAATACATTAATGTGATGTAGAACAGAAAAAGCATTTGCTGAGCTAGACATGCAATGTGTGGATTTATTCATTGTGAATAAAAGTTCAAAGGCATTTCAAAATCTCTCCCCGGCAGCAAAGAGTGAACACAGGCTGAATGGACAATGAGCACAGTTGGTGAAGGAAACCAGTCTTTCCAAGCAGGAACACACATGGTGCCACCCACAGGCAGAACACGACCCTGTTGAAACAATCGAGATAACTGCAGTGCCTAGCAGTGGTCATATGAGTAGTGGTCACTACATCTATTCTGTTCAATATTAGCTTAGGCTTTTTGCATAAGCTGCCAAAGGCTAATATCCATACATTGAGTCAAGTAAAAATCTATTGAGAGCCACTGTCCTTATCTTATCATTCAATTGTTCATTTTTAGCTGTTCATGCATATTTCTCAAAACGCCTCTCAGACACTTCTGAGCCAAGACCGTGTGAGAAACACAGGTGCCAATAGTTAAGCCCAAAGGCTGAGGATTCAAATGCATCCACGGGCAGTCAAAGACATGTGTGGCAATCCGTTTCCAAACGTTCACAGCCTGAACCCCCCTAAGGAGCACAGCTCTAGTCTGCACGCAAGGGGTCTATCAGGGAAAATGAGCTGGATGGCAGTGGTTGCCAGAAACCTCTTTGTAGACACCACACTGACATCTGTGATCAACTGAGGACTTAGCAGAAAGTACTTGCCCTTATTTCTACTCTCGCAACCGTGGGCTTGGAAAACTAGCTCTATGTTGAGAAAGTTCTATATTCTTCTGAGATGGAAATGATTTCATATACATGCTTTCCAGGAGCTCCCACGAAAGATGAATCGTTCCTGTGTCTGGCTACTTCACTATGCCTAAAGGTTGTCTGGAGCTGAAGCGCAATCAGGTACTGTAGCCAACCCACCAGACAATGTGGGAGACTCTGTTCGGACATCTTTTACTGATCGTGATTAGCATGGAGTGCACCTGGGGAGGGCTCAGGGCACTGGAGGTCGACTGGCATGAGGTGAAGAGCTGAGTCATTTCAGTGCCTGATTACTGGCCTACCCACTCATGATATTTAACCCATTGACCATGTAATGTGTTTGCTATATGACATGTATGCCCCATGATACATAACCATTGAAAAGTACATTCTTTCAGTACTGACATTGGATGAGGACCCTTGTGCCACTATCTGTCTGTCTGTCTGTATCACTTTTCACAATCAAAAGTCCCCCCTGAGGACCCATTCAAGTGTTGGGGATTCAGATGCCAACAGACATCAGTAAGAATTATATTATGTTATGCTATGCCGTGCTGTGTTGTTATGTTATCAACTTTGTGTTTCAACTTTATATTATCAGCTTTATATTATCAACTATTGGGGAGGCTAAAACAGTCAGGTAGTCAGGCATAGGTTATGGATTGTGCTTAGTGTACAGAAGGCCATGGTGTAACAATACTATATATTTTAGAAAAATGACCAAGATGGTGAAGGTACAAAAAAGAAATAAATACAGAAATTGCAGCTGCTCTCTCAAAAGAAAAGAAGCAAATGCAAATATCAAATATTCCAATATCTGCCCCGGGGGCAAGGGATTAGAGGAGCTCTGTGTAAGCTGAAGGGGCAGAAATACTATTAATCAAAGGAAGCTGTTAGAATACTAGACAGGCAAGTCTTCCTTAGAGATGGTAGGAATTGCCCAATTTTCAGAAGGTTCTTTTATAGGACTAAACCCCTGCTTAGCTGCACTCATAGGGTAATGGCAGAGTCACAAGTAGTAGAAACTGACTTGATGGCAGTAAATTTGATTGTCGGTTTTAAGCCCACACAATGATTAATTTTATGATTCTACTCTAGAATTTAAAGTCTCTTGTAGGACGAAAGAATAGTAGTCATTGAGTAAGGTATTTGTGTTTCTTAGAACAATGACTAATAGCTCTTTGAAAATCGTTTCCATAAATAATGGCTATTTAGCATGGAGGTGTTTCACTCTGCTACTCTGGGATATTTGACCACTTTGCTTTATTCCATTTAAATCTCTAGAACAGCATATAATAGCACGCTATTGTACTTATGAATTTATTTCATTCAACATGATCATTAACCTTGTCTTATGCAACTTTGTCTCACCATGTGTGGTACATAATACCCCCAAACCAAAACCATGCCATGAAATTAATTTTAACTCATGATGATTCACTGCATTACAGAGTCGAACCGATTCATAGAATTTTCTTGGCTGTGATCTGGGTTTGAGCCACCAACATTTTGGCCAATATAAGAGTGTCGTTACCATGAAGGAAAGGACACATATAGAATGTCTTAAATAATGAATAAAAATTTATACAGTTGAATTTATTTTTAATTCTAAAAGTCAATATATCAAATGAAAGAAGGAATATGAAAAATATTCCTTTTTTGGAAATTGAAAATAATCTTAAATTTGATATTTCTGATTAATGGTACTATGTTTTTATTGACTGAAATAAACTGTCTATACCTTTAAATTCTGCCTATATAATTAGCTCTCAGCATGACACAAAGCAAGTCACTCAACCTCTCCATTCCTCAGTGTAAAAATTATTCTAATTTACCTTACTGGAAGGTTGGGAGAAATCAACTATGAAGCAAATTATAATATAAAAGGGTTGTAAAAAGATTAATGGAGGGGACTATGACTCATAAAAAGTGATTATAATGAAATAAAATAAGTCTAAACTCAACAGCAGTCTATACTGGAAACAAAGGAGCAATAGAGACAACTTCTGTTATCTCAATTATATTTTATACTGACTGCATTATATACAAATCATAGTGGGTATTTATTCTTGCTGCTTTTGAACATATTCTTCAGATATTTCAGTGTGATATGCCTGATAGCCTAGTAATTAATATAACATTAAAGTTATAAGGTTCATTATTCATTAAAATAGTCACAACTCTAAAAAAAGACAATTATGTTATATGCTAAAGAAAACATTAAAATTACTTATAAAGTCAAATGCACTTAGAGAGAAATAAAAATCTAAGACTCAAATACCAAGTTCAAAACTTTCTTTTGTCTCATTTTTTTCTTTTATCTTTTAATTTCATGCTTATAGAAAAATAATAAAATGAATAATCCATATTCCCTTTAACTGGATTCAGTAGTTAATATTTTTTCACATATACATACACACAACATTTTTCTCTGATTAAAAATAGTTATATTCACACACCATAATTTTCACCTTTGCCAATATTACAGTCAAGAAATGAAATATTGAAATATCAGTAGGCAAAAAGTTCTAACATTTTGTATGATAATATTATCAATATTTATTTCCAATTCACTGATAAATAAAATGAACATGGATTTCTATAAAAATAAACAAGTACTGGTATGCCACTACAGTTTCAAATTACTATAGGAATTTCTAAATGCTGGGGATCTGCTAACTGCAACATCAGCAGTTTGAATTCTGCAAGAGGAAAACTGGACTTTCTACTCGTGTCAAAAGTTACCATCTAAGAAACTCACAGTGGCAATTCTAGCCTCTCCTACAAGGTGGCTGTAAGTCAGCTCTAACTCTCTTGCAGTGAATTTGCTTTGGGGGTTTTACAATACCGAGCTCCGTGGAGGCGACTACCCACAAGGTTGGTGGTTCAAGCCCGTCAGTCACTCTGTGAGAGAAAGATGCTATTATCTACTTCCATAAAGATGTACCATCTCAAGAACCCTACTGAGTGTTTTCTATGAGTCAGAATCAACTAGACGGTCATCAGTTTCTCTATATATAATACAGAAAATATTCAAATATCTCATTTACTCTACTGCTCTTCTTAATGTTAGAATGCAATCAAGGATCATGCATTGCTTTTAGTCGCATATTTTTGTTATCTTTTAATCTAAGAATGTTACTCTGCTCTCTCTATATGTGTATATATATGTATGTGTGTATATATATATAGACAGAGATTTTTATTGGCCTAGGGAAATTAATTTGTAGTATGTTTCAAATACAGTTTTGTCTTGTTTTTTATTTCTTGATTACTAACTTCATTTTGAACATTATGGCCAGAACACCACAGTGGGTAATTTGGTGTCCTTGCAGGTGTGTAACAACATAGGGTGTCTAATATCTGATTTGTCTCATTTCTGGTAATGTTAATGTAGTGACTAAAAGATTTCATGAAGTATAAACCATTTTTTCTTTCACTCATTAGATAATATGCTTAGTGACACCCTTGCATAATGTAAGTATCTTGCTCCACAACAACACTCCATTGTTTTAGTATCTATTTATGATTCTTGCCTTATATAATTTTTATATTTTAATTCAATATGGCCATCTTTAATTCTATCATTTTATTCATTTTTTACAGGCAGTCTTCTGTAAAGAAAAGCTTTCCTTTGTTCTTCCATTTGCTTATTCTAAAGACGCATAGATCTTTTGTTGATTTTGCTATTTAATGTGGTAAATAACATTATTATAAGAGTCCACTTTGAAGTACAAATTGCCTAATATTTGACCAGTAGAAGTTTGTTCAAGCCAGTTTATAATTTCATATGATATGTACCATTACATGGTTTTTTGTATACTCTTTCTTTCTGACACAAGCTGGTCTGGTTTACCCTGTACTCTTTCTTCTCCACATCTAGACCTCACCACACAAAGGCAAAACACTAAGGTTGTGCAGCAAAAGAGCATGGGGAACACAGCAAGGAAGTCCCGAAGGAATACCAAAATAGACTTGGGGGCCAGGGTAGGGCAACCCATCAGACTGGACTGGAAAACACTCTGAAAAGTCAATGAATAGTGCTTGAACTATTTACAGGTTTTTCTTTTGTTGTTTTGTTTTCTTTTGTTGTTTTGTTTTGCTCTATATTATTTTTTATGCATATTATCACCTCTTCAGGTCTATCTTAATAAGATAGGTGGGATAAACAATCTGGAGGAGAAAACAATGAGATCAATGGTTCTGGGGGAACATGGCAGAGTGGGAGGTTGGAGATGGAAGAGGTGTTAACAAACTCAGGGACAAGGGCACAACAAGCGATCTGAAATCGGTGGTGAGGAGGGTACAAGATGTAGGACTTGACCAAGGGCAATGTAACTGAGAGGAATTACTAAACCCAAATTAAGGCTGAGCATGATAGTGGGACAAGAGGAAAGTAAAAGGAAATCTAGGAAAGAACTAGTAGGCAAAGGGTGTTTATAGTGGTCAAAATACAAGCATGTACACATATAAATTTTATATCTGATGTTGGACAAATAGATCTATGTGCATGTATTTTTAGGCTCAGTATTAAGGAAGTAGATGGACACTGCACCTCTAGTCAAGCACTTAATCTTGAATATTAAAAAGGATAGTTGTCAATATAGACTATATATTGATGTAAAAAAAAAAACTCCTTACGAATGAACCAATAAAAAGCATTGTGACAATCTAAAGAAGAATTGAAGTTGCTAAGGGTTCCATTATACTTGGGCCCACAATCAACAAGTAAATATCAGCAAAAAAAAATCCAATGATGGATTATATTGTACACATCTACTGCCAAAGATCAGGTTAAAGTATTAAAAGGAAAAGATATCACTTGAAAACTAAAGTATGCCTAGACCAAGCCATGTTACTTTCAATCACTTGATAGTACAGTGAATGCTGGACAATTATTATGAAAGACTAAAAGATATATCATTATACTGACAAAGATTATTTAATATAGCTTATACTTCCAGGACAAACGAATTTCTCTTGAAAGCTGTAATATTAATGGAAGAGAGACAGACTTTGTCTTGTGTACTTTGGACATCATACTTGGTCAAGTAGAGAGGGCCAGTAAAATATAAGAACACCAATAAATGAATTTACACAGTGACTGAAAAAAATAGACTCAAACATAGCAACCATTGTGAAGGTAATATTCAGGGTTGGGTTCTGTTTTCTTCTGTTGTACATATGGTCACAATGAAGTGGATAGCATAAAAAACCAAGAACGATCTAATCTATTCCTGGAAGCTTTACCGATTCTTTGAAATTAATCATTTTGCTGTATTTTGCATTTTTAAAATGTCTTAAAATATTTAGCTACTTTCATAAATATGCCTAGCAGTCTAAACTTGACAGGAATCCTAAGAAATGTAAAAGTATTTTCTGCCTTATGCTAAGAATATTTAACCTTGATGAAATACTGCATTCTAAAGATTATGGATTTTTATGGATGTTCAACCTATAGCTTTTGGATATTTCCTTTGATTTTGTCTGATTTTTAAAAGGCTGTCACATTGACAAAACTTGCTTGATTTTAAACTATACCTAATTTTAGGTGTTAGTCTGAATTTGGCCTAAATTTCAGGTATTTTCTAGTTAATGTACTACTGTAGCCATTTTTCATACTCCTCAGTAAAATTTTACTTGCATGTGATGTTGATATTGTGGAATCGATCATTTCCATACTCTGCTTGATACCCTTTCTTTGAAAAGGTCACAGATATGGTTCTCTTCCAGTTAGTTTACCAGGCTATGGGCAAGTGTATTCGAAAATGTATTGACATAGACAAGTGACTTACATCCATTTGCTAAAACATCTCAACTGGTATTGAGATGCTTTTTCCCCTTGCTTTCAGTGCTACTTGGACTTCTTCCTTCAATACCATTGTTTCTGGATTATATTCTACCTTCTGAAATAACAGAATTTCAAACAATTGTTTTCCTCATAGCGACTCGAACATTTCTTCAATTTTCCTTTGTTGCTTCCTGTGTCATTCATTATTTCACCCATGTGGTTGTTGCTGTTAAGTGCCATCAAGTCCATTTGGAAACATGGCTATTCTATTTAGAAGAGAACGACACACTACCTGGTTCTAATCTATTCTTATAACTGTTATATTGGTGAAGCAGCTGTGTTAGTCTATCTCCCTGATGGTCCTCCTCTTTCTCACTGTTGTACTTTCCTAAGAATGAGGCCTTTTTCAGAGCTTACATGCCATAGTAGGTTACAAATTGCTGGCTGTAAGGTCAGCCATTTGAAACTGAAAGGCACTCGTGATGGAAACAGATGAGACTTTCTACTTGCCTAAAAAGGTCCAGTCTCCGAAACTCACAGGAGCTGTGCTGCCCTGTCCTATAGGATTGCTGTAAGTTACAATCACCCCGATAGTGCTGAGCTTAACTTTAGAGTTGGTTTGTACTTTCTAAAGTACGAGAGAAAAATCTTGCCATCCTCCCTTCTAAGGAACATTTTGTACTTCTTCTAAGTCGTATATTTTGTTCTTTTAATAATTTTTGTCAGCACCATAATTCAACTGCAATAATACTTTGGTTTTTTTATTGAACATCCAAATTTTAAATGTATATGAAGTTATTAAAGTACTATGGTTAGGGTCAAGTATACCTTGTTCATTAAAATGGCATCCTTACTCATCAATATTTTAAACAGGTCATGTGTACCAGTTTTATTCAATGCAAATCATCCTTTGATTTCATGAGCGCTACTTCCACGAGCACTGATTGTGGGTCCAAGAAAGACAATTTCCATTTTTCTATTTATCATAATACTGCCTACTGATTCAATTATGAGGATTTTGGTGATCTTTTTCTGGAATTATAACCCATATTGAAGGCTGCAATTCTTCATCTTCATCAGCCAGCACTGTAGCCCTCCTCACTTTCAGCAAACATGGTTGTCTCATCAGCATACCACAGGTTCAGCATACCACAGTCTTCCTCCAATCCTGATGCTACATTTTCAAGTCAAGCTTCTCTGATTATGTCCTCCACATATAGATTGAATAAGTATGGTGAGACAATATAACCCTGTGCACACTTTCTAAAAACCAGGTAGTATCCCCTTGCTCAATTATCAAAACCACACTTTGTTCTTTGTAAAAGTTCATCAGTAGCACTACACATTATTTTGCAATCCCCATTTTTCTCAATGTTATACACAGTTAAAGATTCACAAAGACGGACTTCCAGGCAAGATGGTGACCATCACACTGAGAATTTCATGGAGATCGATAAGTGGTGTGATCTGGGTGCCAAGGAAGGGTTCTGAGGTGGTTCATTAATTCCCATGGTAGTCAGGGCATTTCCCTGAACCAGGAGCTGACTCCCACCCCATCTCTGCACCTGCAGGAATTGGCCCAGGTCCAGCCACAGAGTAGCTATGGACTACCAATCATTGGCCATCCACAGAGTCCTGATCACCAGTCATTCAGCAGAGTTACGTGAAGCCTCAGTTTAATTCCCCAAACAGGACGTGGCCCTCCCATTTCCCATTGGCAGACTACTCCTCCAAGAATAGCACTTTTTCCCTATCTTCCCTGCCCTGCCCAGTATTCCCTGGCCCTTGAAAACACACGGAGAGGCTCTATTTTTTTGTCTACTCGCCTGTCTGTTCACAGTGCCTCTAGCTGGGAAATAAGGACTCCCACCCCCATCCCACACCCACACCCAAAACTGAGTGCTCCCACATCCATGCCAGCACTGTCCTTCAGACCACAGTCTACACAGCTATAAATGGCCGCTACCTAAGGTTTTCTGGAGTGCAAAGCATGCTGGACCCCCAGGGTCATTCAACCTGCCCTCCCAAGAACAGATTCCCGATAGACTAGGGTAAGAGGGAAACCCAAGTGAGAAAAAGGTAAAATGGAACACTTTGGGAAAGTTGGTTACAGGCAGCCTGCAGAAGCATTAATAGTTGCCTCCAAAAGAGAATGCGGAGGGCTCTGTTATCTGCCAGGAAAAAAGACATCAAATGATAGGTATACAACAAGGTGCCTCAACAGCCTCAACAAGAATACAAGAGAAAGAAAATCCAATGTCAGTGGATGGCCTGTACCTAATGGCAGACATAAAATGGCAGCTAATGACTTGCCACAGTAGAACTCTTCACAATGCTGCCTAGAGTCATATAGAATATGAGGGCAACAATACAGAAAAATATGAAATGATAGAAGTGATAAAGGTCATACACCAAAGAAAGATATGAGCTAAGGTAGGATAAAACAAAAGTCAGTAGCAAATTTACAGGCTATGCCACCAGACTAGAGATATAGAGAATCGTAAGCATTGACCTAGAGCAGGGGTCGACAAACTCTTGAGACTGAAGAACCAATTCTATCCCTCCTAACAACTTTAAAGTCACTCAAGAGCCTTAAATATGTGTTTCCAAACAAATGAAATTACTTTTATCTGAAATAAGAACCTTCCAATGTTTTGAATTTGGAGCTGCACATTTACACTGAAAGAGCTGCATATGGCTTGTAAGCTGCAGTTTGTCAAGCACTCACCTATAGGATAAAAAGGAAGGCTTCAACAATTGGGAAAGAAAGTAAACAATAATAATAAGAGAAGCTGAAGAAAACTTGTGAGCCATGTCTGATGCAATGAAGGGGAACATCAGAATAGTTGGACTACTTGACCAAGACAAAACGAAGAAGACAACAGCAAAAATAGCAAGGGAATATTTAATCTTAGAAGTAAACTTCCCCAGTTTAATAAATAAAAACCAAGCAATCATTCAAGAAGCTGAAAGAACACCCGCTTGACCGAATCCCTTAAAGCCACCAGCACATATAATAGTCAAACTACCCAACTTTGAGGAAAAGTAAAAAATCATAAGAGCAGCTAGGGGAAAAATACGCAATCACCTATAAAGTCACCTCAGTTAGAATATGCTCAGACCTATTATTAAACTCTATGAAGAACAGCAGAGAGTGGAGTAACATATCCCCCAAAGTGAAGGAAAATAATGCAAAGCCAAGAATGCTCTATGTAGCCAAATTATCTATCAAAATAGATGGAAAATAAGTCTTCGAAGACAAGGGAAAACTCAAAGAATACATTAAAAGTAACCCAGCCATACAAATGATGCTTGGTGACCAGAGCACACAGGAAAGACTGCCACATAGAACAGCGTCACCCAGAGGTCAATGAAGAGAAGGCAGCCTTTGAGATAACACTGGCTCAATGGTAGAAAGAGGGCAAGAATGAAACACACACACACACACACACACACACACACCACAGATAATAAAGAGGTAGGAAATACCTAACACAAAAGGTATAAAATGACATCATAGAGACCACAAATGTAATAACCCGCAATATCAATGGACTGAACTCAGGCATTAAAAGGCAGAGGCTCACAGACTGGCTTAAAAAATAAACTCTTTGATCTGCTGCCTACAGGAGACACTTCACAAAAATAGCCTGAGAATCAAAGGTGGGAGAAAATATATACGAAGCAAATGGTAATTTAAAAAAGGCAAGGGTTGCAATCCTTATCTCAGACAAAATTGATCTCAAGGTGCAATCGAAAACAAGAGATGAGGAGGGACACTATATAATGCTCAAGGGGGCAGTAGTCCAAGAATCAGTAAGCATAATAAATATATATGCACCCAACAAGATACCCCCAAAGTTAATCAATCAAATTCTCCAAAAGATGAAAAAGTAAATTATAGTGGGTGACTTTAATACATTGCTCTCTGAAAAAGATAGATCACAGGGAAATAAGCTTATTAAGAAGGCTACAGAGATAATTACAATTTGACAACTTGAGCTCATGGATATTTTTCAGAGTGCTCCAGTCAAATGCATTTTAAAAAATCACATTCTTTTCAAGGCCACATGGTACATACTCAAAAATAAACCACATGGTGGGACACAAGTCGAATCTATGTAAATTCAAGCAGATAGAAACCATACAGAGTTCTTTCTCCAACCACTATGCCACAAGGCTGGAAATCAACAGATGGATGATTAAGAGAACAAGGGCAAACAATTGGAAGATGAATAACTATTGCAAAAGGAGTGGGTATTGGACCATACCAGAGATGAAAATTAGAAGTTTCTAGAGAATGAGAATATGATTTATCAAATTTCAATTTTACCAGATCCATGCAAGGTCTACTTGTTGATAGATGTTCATGCCCCATTAGCAAATAAAGATCTCATTTACTCTATCACTAGAGTAAACTTTGTTTTGAAAAAGTAACTGGTCTCTCAGTCCAATTTCAATTGCCTTGCAACCTGAGGACCTGGTCTTCTGGCATAATTTCTGACAGTGTTCTGATCCTCTGCATTCGATTTTCCCAGGATAATTCCTCAGAGGTGGGTAACCTATTGTGTTTTTTGCTGTGTTCTCCTCTTTGGGGAGGTCTACTGGAATCTGTTCCCTTTGAGGAACCCTGCTGGTGTTTGAAATACTGTTGACCTAGGCTCCAAGATCACAGACGCATACAACCCACAACAAAACAACCAACTGACAGACCAGTGATAGAGTTTGCCCGTAGAATTTTTCCATATTGCATTTCAAACTTATTTTTTTTCTTCAGTGTTCTCCATTTGAGACATACTGAGCATATTATTCATTTTAGGTTTTCTAACACACGGTGTTGCACATTTCATTACATGATGTGTCTTTATCGTCTCTAGTCACTCTGAAAGTTTCAGTTCGACTCTTATGTCATCATTGCTCCCATTTGCTTTAGTTGTTTCATGTTCAGGAGCATGTTGCAGAATCTATTCAGAATCGAATCCACCTCTTTTTGGTATTTTTTTCCTTTGCACACTTTCTTCCTGATTATAGAAGCAGAGCAAACATTCTCTATTTGGTCACCACCATTTCAATATCGAAACCAAATAAAGCAAACAAACAAACCCTAAAAACGAAAACTGCAATCTAATATTTCTCAGAAAGAAGCTACATTTATTTACAGATCATATCATTGTCCTTATAGGTGACTCAAAAATATACTAGTCAACAAAAAACAACTGCTGGAACTAATGTGATAATAGCAAAGTCTCAGAATTCAAGGTCACTATTTTTTTGGTCATTATATTTTAAAAAATAAATTCCTATATAAGGAAAATGATAAATTGCAATTTTCACAAAAAGAGAAAAATTACTATATATAGCACCACATAATTAAATAAGAGCAATGTGGGAGAGTGTATTTTTTGATAACAATTTTAGTAAATGTGGTTAATATTTTTGTGAAGTCCTGGTGACACAGTGCGTACACATTTCCTGAAACTTGCAGTTCAAAACCCCCACCCACTATTTGGGAGATAAAGGGGACGTTCTATCCAAGTAAATCCTTAAGCGTCTCAGAAACTCACTACCCTATCCTATAGGCTCATTTTGACTCAGTATCACCTGGATGGCAGTGAGTTCGGTTCTCGGTGTTTGGAGTACTCTTTCATACAGTTTTTAATTTGAATTTTTCTCTTAGTTAGCAATGAGGCCAGCTGGTGCAGGGGATGAAGTGCTCTACTGATAATCGAACAGTTCTTGGTTCAAAAGCACCAGCCTCTCCACAGGTAAGAGATATGCTAGTCTGATTCAAAAAAGTTTATGGTCTTGGAAATCCCATGAGGCAATTCTACGCTATCCTATGGATTTGTTGTGAGTTGTAATCAACTCAGCAACTGTATGTTTGGTTTTTGGTGAATACTTTCAAGTATTTGTTTCCTGGAGCTGTTTCTATGAACTCCCTTCACCTGCATAAACTAATCTTTCTCCAGATCTTCTCCAGTCCACCCAACTGGACCTCTTACCTCTCTCGTCTCTGTGGGGATAACAATCAGCATTGGCCACTTGTTGCAGACATGAGTACAAACAAACAAGCAATTTCTCTGACTTTTGCCCTATCACCTACATAAACTGATCTGTCGCCATGGCTGCTGCAACCTACCCAACTGAAGCTCTTACCTCTCTCATCTCTGTAGGGTTATTTGCTTACACTTTTCTCTTTCCCCACCCACTATCTCCTTCTGTGCTCTCTCCTTTTCCTCCTGACATATAGTTCCACAATGCCGATTCATTCTTACTACACCTATTAAAATACGTTTTCCAATTATTTTGACAACCCCCTTGGTCCATTCAGAAGACCCATTTATTTATTATTATTACTTTTATTCCCTTCTCTTCACCCAACTTTCCCTACTTAACAATCTCTCTCTCCCTTTTCTCAAATGTTTTCCAGCTCTTTTTAGTCCTCTCGTCTATCACACATCATAGTCAACTGCCGCTACACAACCCAGCATCCCTTGCATCCCTTGCACACGAGGTGCAGCTTCATCATGATGCATGTTCATAGCAGTCAATACACCAAAAAAAAAAAACCCAAAACAAGAAAAACAAATATCAGTGAGGGACCTGCCACGTAGCTTAACCCTCAGGGCATCCTCAAGGTCAGGCACATTTCCTGCTGGGCTGAGGCCTGAGCAGTGCTTGTGAGGTTCTCCTGTTGTGTCCCATCCTCACTCCACCCCCCACATACCCCTACACTGAGTTCTTCTCACATCTTGTACCCCCTGACCTCAAATGAGACTTTTCTAACATTCCCTCTAGGGAATACCCTCTCCATAAGGATATACAGTGAAACCAACACAGAATCCCACAGAACTTAAACATAAATCCTAGAGCTATAGAGATCATCAAAGAGAAAATTGGGACAAATCTGAAGGTCCTCTGTAGGGCATAAACATTTACCAAATATAATAAAGAAAGAACACACCGAAGAAAATAAATGACTAGGTGTTAAGAGAAAATAAGACATTTGTTTGCATCAAAAGAATAAAAGGGCAGTCCACAGACTTGGAAAAATCTTTAGAAATGACACACCAGACAGGGAAAATTTACTAAATCTATAGAATTCTGAAACAGCCCAATCCGATCAATTTAAAAGTGGGCAAAAAAAACCAAAGTGACAGTTCACCAACAATGGCATTCAAATGGTTAGCTAGTAAATACATGTAATCAAATGTTATGACAACTACCCATCCAGGATATGCTAATAAAAACAATGAAAAGATAGCTCCTTATATCCAAACAATAACCCTAATTAAAAAAAAAAAAGGCCTGGAGAGAGTGTCAGGTGATTGGAATTCATATACTGCTAGTGGGCTTGTAAAATTGTATAACCATTGTGGAAAATAACATGGTACTACCTAAAACAACTAGGGATACAAAAATGACATAAGATCCAGTAATAACTCTGCTGGGTATATCACCCAATTCTTTGGTAAAAGACACAACTTGAGCAGACATTGCTTTTCCACAGGACCTGAATGACTGGGAAACCATTACACTGAAGGATGTTAGCTAATCAAAAACAAATATTATACGTGACCACTACTATATTATATGTGACAAAGAGTACATGTGACCACTGCTATAATGATGAACACTAAGACAAGCAAGTATCTGTTCTCAGGACCTGTAATTTTCTAGTCCAGTCTCCCAATTGTTGAGGTGGTAGGCCTGTCTTACAAGCTGCTTCTTCAGAGAAAACCTCAACTCAGCTGGGATCAGCTTCTCATGTTACAGGGAGAGAGAGAAGCACAAGATTGCTGCCATATAGCATGCTTCCATGGTTATTTTAAATCAGTGGTCAACAAACTGAGGTTCAAGAGTCATATGCAGCTCTTTCAGTGTGAATGTGTGGCTCTGAAGTAAAATTGAAAACATTTTAAGGGTATTATTTCAAATCATGGTGATTTCATTTGTTTGGAAAAAAACTATTTAAGGCTCTTGGAAAAAAACTATTTAAGGCTCTTGAGAGTGATTTTAAAGTTGCTAGGAGGGACAGGATTGGCTCTTTGTTCTCAAGAGTTTGATGATCCCTGTTTTAAACCAACAGAAACTTCTACAAAGATGTTCAGTGAAGTTCAGTGCAAAGTCAAGTGCACAGGAAGGGTCGACAGAGCGCACACCCATCTTGGAGAAAGTAATTTCACTTCTGTTGATGGGTAAACCAAGAGGACCAACCTGCCACGGGGAAAGGTCTCTACCATAACATATAGCTCATCAGTGGGAAAACGGGAAGCCATGGTGCGCGTTGACTGCAGTAAGCCACGTCCGCAGTCCAAACCAACAGCTGGCTCTCAGGTGAAAGATGGGGCTTCCTGCTTCCATAAAGAATTGAACTATTGAAAACTCAGGGAGCAGTTCTACCCTGCACAACTCTTTTAAAATATATTTATCCATTGAATTGTACATGTGAGTTATATCAATAAAACTTCCATATTTTTAAACCAATCTAAAAGGTTTTATACTATAAGATTTCAATTACATAGCATTCTTTGATAAGATTATAGAAACAGAGGGGAAAAGATCAATGATTAGTGGTAGATAAAAATTAAGGCACTCTTGATAAGACAAAAAGTAATATCTTTTTTTTAAGGGAAGTATAAAGAATCTTTGTGGTGACAAATTTGTCGCCAACCCTAACTCTCGTAATGAACATACAACTCTACAAACCCCAAACAATCCAAATTTATTGTCTTTTAAGTTGGTTCTGACTCAGCATGCCTCCAGGGCAGAACAAAATGATTCCATAAGATTCTCAAGACAGAAATCTTTATAGATGAAGACTACATCTTTCTCCACTGAGTAATTGCTGGCTTTGAACTGCTTAGGTTATCAGGCAAGTGTGATAAAATTGTATAGAATGAAATATACATTCTAAATATGCATGCTCATTGCACACCAAAGAGTACATGAAAATTGGTGAACTCTGAATAAGCAATAGATTGAATCAATTTGAGTCTTGGGTTGCTAACTACAAGGTTGAATGTTCAATCCCACCAGTGGCCTATAGAAGAAAAATGGGGCTGCCTGTTGCTGTAAATATTTACAAAGCCTTGGAACCTTATCCACTATGATTTAGAATTGAAGGATACATGAATTCTATCTTTTTTCCTTGTGAATGCATATGAATATACAATTATATCCATATTTGAATATAATAAATTAGAAAAGAACCACTGAGTACCATTTTGTAGAAACATATATAAACTCATATTCATTAAAAACAACTTAAACTAGCATACAAATAACATGTGGATATTGTTTAGAACAAGGGTTGAAAATGTTGTATGCATTTAATAGACTTTATGTGCTACTGTTCCTTTCATTATTATTGCTACTCCTGCAATTACTTTCATTCATGTAATATTTTAAACTGGCATTTACTGGATTTTTATACAAACAAAGCTCACGTTATATATAGTTTGCCAACCACCCCCACCCCAAAGGTATTTTAAAAGAATGTTCTGCAAAAAATTTTCACAGCAGCGTGTAAAATATTAGCATGGCAGACTTACAAAAATACTTTAGGGGAGTGCAGTGTTGGCAAAAACTGCTTAACACACACTTTGTGTATGTAAAATTACAGCCCTCTTATACCTTCCTTCCAACAGCCTCTGAGGTAATCTCCCTTTACTGAGATATCTTTTCAAATGTCTCCACGTCCCACACTGCCTAGCCTAATGAACCCAGCCCTGTCTGTGCACATGCCATTGCTCCTGGGATTTCCCTTGACCTTGATGGAGCTTTCTTCAATTCGTGGCATTCCTATTTCAAACAACAACAAAATTCCCCTGTAACAGATACAGTTATCATTGCCCGACTTTCAGAAGTAGAGATCTAGTCCCTTTTCTGTCTTTGTGAGCTTCATTGAAACCCGTGCCTCATTGCGTGGCTGCTGGTATTGGAAATACCAGAGTCACAGCCTCCAATATCACACGAACCCCAGTATATCCATCAAATGCATGGTCAGGTGATGTACTTTCTACTCACAAAACAAGCAAACAAGCAAAACATCCCCATCAAGTTGGTTTCAACTCAGAGTGAGTCAATGGGGCAGAGTAGAGGTGGCCCTACAGACTTCTCAAGGTGTAAATCTTAAAGCAGACTACCGCTTTCGGGGCTGTTGGAATTGAACTGCTGACTTTGTCTTTAAGAGCTGAGCACTCAATATTAAACCCCTGGGTTTCTTCTCAAAAGGCCACTGCCACGGAGTCAATGTTGAGAGCTTCTGTGATGGTATTTATAGGAAAGCTCAGCTGCCAGCAGTTGTGAACGGCCAAACACAAAGGTCATAGCCCAATGAGTAGCTACTACACCACCAGGCTTCCTGAGGCTCCCTCCTGGGATTTGAGCCCTGGAGCAGCAGAGGCAAATACACCAACACTTAAGTTTGAAAGAAAAGGACAAGTTTAGTAGAAAATGATGCTCTGGGGGGTCCCACCAAGGCGGCCTGGCTTAATGGAGTCCCACTTCTTTTCAGAATATATCACTTATATACTTTTACTTCAGAATTCACATGAGGTGGGAGCCAAGCACATCCCCAAATGTCTTACATTAGCTCAGGTTTCAGGATTATCACAGAATGCAACTGTGAACTAGTAACAAACAAATGGCCCTAGATTTTAGGTAGCAAGACTTCACGTTTTTGCCACTCTCAATCAGATGAGGCAAATCTGAAAAGCTTCTCAGTGTTATGCAGGTGGTCCTTCCATGAGGCAGTTTCATCTAACATAGTTCTCTCTGAGCAATACAAAATATTATTAAAATTCTAAATGGAGTGAGGTGGGGATTAGGGAAAACATAGCACACTACTTAGAGTAAGGAAACCCTAGTGTACGAAGTATGTTAGGTTACACTTCTTAACACGTATCAAATAAACTACTGTGAATTTACTAATTTATTCTTGGCTTTCTTTTCTATCAGCCAAGATCAACCAGAGCAGGCCTTTATCTCTTCTGTTCATCCGTACATCCTCTGCATTTATGAAGCACCTGGCAAATGATAAAACTGAATCCCAAACTCACTGCCCTTGAGTTAATTCCAACTCATAGTCACCCTTTGGGGAAGAGCGAAATTGCCCCCAAAGGTTTCTAAGACTATTTTTCTTTACAGTAGCACAAAACCTTCTCTTCCTCCCTGACCTCGTGGCTAGCAGCCCAATCTGTCACTCACATGATAGAGATTCTATAGCTATTTGTTATGTGATAAACTCTTTCTATTACAGTGATGAGTGAATGTTGATATCAAATATAGCAATACAATTTTGCATGCTTTTTTCAAGCTATACTTCCTCTTGAATGAGAAGAACCCTAGAGAAGATGTTCCCGAAATCCCTTTTCAAAAATGTTTTATTGAAAGTCTCATAAAACTATTTTTACAAGCATCTTCTATGTAATTTAATTATTCATGAATGAGGATTGAGAGTCTACTCCTTTTGGACCCTGCTTTCTTAATTTTACTTCCCTGTTTTCACGAGCTATTCAAATTAACTCATTCTTGGAAATCCATCCTGTAGGATGGAGGTTCATTTGCCTCAGATCAAATTTGCATTTTTGCCTTCATGTTCCATAAACCATCTCATACTTGAAGTTTCCTTTTTCCTCTTTATTCAGGAAGCATTGGGATTCCTCAAGCTGCACAATTATAAGCTACCTGCATTTCCTACCTTTTCTGCTTGGAGTATTCTCAAGTTTTCCTTTATGCTTCCCAGAAAGAAGAAATGGCATTTTAATAATGTCTGCTGTGAACAACTGTTATAGATGCAGTAAGTACTAACTTCCCTTCTGCTTCACATACAAAAAGAGCACTTTTTCCACCCAGGCCCACTTTTAGATGGCTCACCACAACTCTCCCAGAAGTGTTTACTCTTCACTCAAGAATAATTAAGTGGAAAAATATTACAAGGACCCTATGGAGGAAGTCAAGTATCTGTAATTCTTTGGTTGTTCTGAAAAAGTCATTTGCGACTCAGCATCTGAGTTGGACTAAGACACCAAGTAGGAACCCTGGTGTTGCAGGGGTTGAACACTTCACTCCTAATGAAAGTTGGGTGTTCTGAACTCATTAGCTCCTTCTCAGGGAACCCTGTAGTGGTCACTTTATCTAGAGGTGATTGGCTTTGGAAACACTATGAGGCAGGGTTACTTTGTCTGTCCTACAGGGTCCTACAGGGGTTGGAATTGACTGGGCAATGATGGATTGGGGTGAGGTTTTTTAAAAAAAAAATCCTATCAATAGGTATAAGACGGCAAGTGAAAGTAAAACATCTTAATTTATCCAGAATTAAGAAACACAGAAGTATCTGTTTCAGAACTTGTGCAAACATTAAGAGTACCCCAAAAGTACGCATAAATAAAGTCCAAAAGTCCAAAAGACTGATGAGGATAAAATATGATAGCCACTCTAATTCTGATACCTTCAGTCATTGGTTCCTGCCCTCTTATCTAGCTCTCCATTCTCATATGTCCCCTAAGGCTAAGGGGATAGGAGATTTGAGTGGTAAATTAATGATTCTTAATCATTTGAGATGAGATACGATAAATTTCATACAGTATTAGTTTTACTATATTTGAGCCTAATCAAGATGTATTATTTTTATTCATCTAACAATAATATGACTTCATATTTTATGCATCTGAATTCTGGAACAGAATCTCTGCACCTTTTGGAGAGGGTACTGTGTATCTTGGGCGTTCGCTCTCTTCTCCTTAGAGTTCGTTCTTCCTGGAAACCGAGTTGGCCGAGAGGAATGATGCAATGGCCATAGAACAGTTTTCCTTATGAGGAGTCGGAGTATTTGGGAATGCGTTGGAACAACTGGGAGCTCTAGAGAACCATAGCTTTGCTCACACACACAGCATCCTGCAGATGAGCCGCAGGCTCTCACCGCGGTCATGGAGGAGGGAGGAGTTCTCCAACCGCACTGCTCAGTTTATGAAGCTTGGTGTGTTGGGCTGGACCTCCTCTCCCAGAGTTCAACACAGGTGGCGCTACAAAGGACTTTGTGGCAACTGCCCACCTTCAATTTCTTGTCTGTGATGGGAGTTGTGTGGAGATTGCGTTTTAAGAACTTTTGTGATCTCTGAATTTCATGCGTGTATTTTATTTTACACAATATTGAAAGATTAAAAATAAACCCTTCCTTTTAAACAGATTGACTCCAGGAAGTAGGGAGCAGCATTTAAAAACTTTTAAATTTCAGATATGGAATTCTCAATGAGGCCTAAAGTGATGCTGCTATGAAGCAGGCAAGCATAAGAAGAGATAAGACCTAAGTTAAGCACTTAAAAAATAGAATTAGAAAAACTGAAAAGCAGGTTTGACAACGAACGAAAATGTTTTGAGGAAAAAAAAGGATTTGAAATGAAAGCCTGGAATGAAGATATACAAAGATGAGAGAAGATAGCAGATATGGAGAGCAAATAACCTGTTCGGTTTGCCAAAGATGGTCAACCACAATGATGAAAATGATGAAACAAAATATTAATTATAACAGACAAAAATGCAATAGCGTACCAAAAGGACTTAGTATCAAGAGAACCGAGTCTCACTGTGTTCCTGGCAAATTTAATAAGCAGTGTACTTCCTTTTAACTTTATTATCTCATGCCAAAGTAAAAGCTATTCTGAATTCTAAATGGAAATTTTTTAAAAGGTAAGATTTTAATAATTCATTCATCTACAATGAAAACTATTGTTCAATAATTGTTTGTTTCTCTCAGGAAAGAAATAAAGAAGCATCTATGAGCTTGAGCGATGGAAACCAGGGGAGGTGATCACTCTAAAACACGGTGACCAGACAATTTGACATTCCTGTATTCAGGGCAGGATGACAACCTCAAATCTTCAGAGTTTCACAGCATATACTTAGGCACTCATTACTTTAAAGATATAATTAACACACTGGAAAGTGCAAATGAATCAATTTTAAAACTCTAACATTGGGGAGATGTATAAAAAAATCTTGCAGTAAATGCTGCAACTATAGAGAAAGAAAGAAAATCAGAAATCACTAGATACTTTGAGACAAAAAGTGACAATTGATTATTGTGGTTACTGGGTGCTGTCAAGTCCATTCCAACCCTAGCGACCCTGCACACAACTGAACAAAGCACACACCCCGGCTTCTCCCACAGTTGTCCCTGTGGTCAAGTCCATTGTGGCAGCCACTGTGTCTGTCCATCTTTTTGAAGGTCTCCCTCATTTTTGCCACCACTCCGCTTTACCACTATGATGTCCTTCATCATGGACGATCTCCCCTGACCACAGGTCTAAGTGTAGATCAGAGGAAGTGTGGCCACTTCTCAAACAGATGGATCTGTTCTTTCGGCATTCGATGGTCTTTTCCATGTTCTTTCCAGTCAACGGTCTTTTCCATGTTCTTTGCCAGCACCAGAGTTCAAAGGCACTGAGTCTTCTTCAGTCTTCCTCATTCAATATTAGACTTTCACGTACATATGGGGCGATTCAGAAATACCAAATCTTGTGTCAGAATTGGCACATCTGTCTAAGTAATTGGTGTGATGATACTTAAGGATGTGATGACCAAAAATGCTTTAGAAAAGCATCATGTTTTCCTCATGACCATGTTGTGGTTACACTGGGCTGCAATCGGCATGGCAGGCAATTTGAAACCACCATATCTCCGTGGCAGGAAAAGTGGACTTTCTACTGGTTACGGTCTTTGAAACCCACAAAGGGGGTTGGGGGGGGGGTGGAAGGTGTCGCTGTGGGTCAGCGTTGACTCGATTGCAGGCGGGTTGCTTCGTTTTATTGTTGTTGTCATGAAGACTATTAAAATTGCCATGGATTGAATTAAAAGAAAACTCTCCACTTTCTAAATAACTACGAATATGAGAACAAGCAAAATCATTTCTATGCAGCTGAACACAAGATTCCTTTTACATTTATATTTTCTAGTCATTATTTTTTAATGGGAGAGAGGAAATAACTTGACAAACAGAAACAGAAATGGACACAATCAGAGCTGGCAAAACAAAAACAAAAACTCCTTGCCATTGACTTGATCTATTCCAGCTCGTACTAACCCTCAGGGCCAACATAGAACTCCCCACAGGTTTCCAAGAGGGTCATGATTAGGAAAGGAAACTACCACCTATTTCTCCCAAGAAACGTCTGCTGGATTTGAACTGCTGACCTTTTGGTTAGTACAAGAGCATGTAATCACTATACCAAAAAGGAAAAATTGACCACACCACATGAGGCATGCAATCGATGTCACTGAAATTTACATGCAAAGAATGTTGAATCGGGAAATGGGTTGTATTTTCATTAAAACAAGACAATTAGACATTAAAAACCACCAACCAGAGCTACCGTAGGTTGGAGCAGACTTCTTCATGAGTATGAAAATCTAAGTCATCAATGGATAAGTAGGGGACAGCAACCACAAATATAAAGTTCTATGGTCCTTGAGGCTCATTCCCTCTCTATTTGGTACCTGAACAGGGAGCTGGCTCAAGATACGTATACTCAGTAAGGTATTAAAAGAAAAACACCAACTATTATGCCCAACAGACCCTCAAGGACAGGATGCTTCCATTATTTCAAAGCCACAAGGATGCTCCCTAGTCCTCAATGTAAGGTGCAGGGGATGGCAAGGGTTTACTCCTCCAGTCACATGGGCTAGAGTTTATTCCCTCAATTGTGTTCCCCAGAACTGTGGCTATCTATCTAAAATTTGAGGGATCTGTTTAAGTTTAAGGAGCCTAGATGGCTCAAGTGGTTTGTGATAAGTTACTAACTAAAAGACTGCTGTTCCAATTTGCCCTGCAGTCACAAAGAGAAAAGGTCTATTAAACTACTTTTCATTAAACTGCTTCCATAGTGATTACAGGTCAGAAACACCAATGGAGCACTTCTACTATATAGTATATAGGGTCCCCATGAGTTGGAATCAACTTGATGGCTTGCAAAGACCGGTATTCTACTCATCTTTGCTTGCAAACACCCCATAAACCTTGTAATAAATCCATTCCATTTTCCTAGAGATGTGGACCTTGATCCTTTTTTATGACAGAAATATAAGTAAACAATTTATGATGCCAAAAGACATTGATCTGAGGAGTGAGAAATGCATTAAGTTTATAGAATTGATGGACACATAGATAGCAGAAAGACAAATATAAGAAAATTGAATTATCCCTTTAATTGGATGGTAAAAAACCATTTGATAAAATATTATATCCATTTATATCTTTAAAATCTTCTTAAAAGGACAAGAAAGATGGGGTCAGAGTGATTATTTTACACTCACATCCTACCTGCATGACACTCAGTAGGGAAAAGTGTTGAAGGTTTTTCCTTTCAAATCAATAGCAAAGAAAAATAGCCCATTCATTACCCAATTCAAAGCTAATGATATTTAAGATATTCTGATCAATGTTAGAATTTATGAGCCAAAAGTAAGCAAGACTATAATAGAAAGAAAAAGGACACATTTTTGTTAGCTGCAGAAGATAGAATTACAACTCTAGGAAAGTAATCAATTGAAAAATAGATTTCATAGAGTTCAGCAAATTGGAAGACTAAAAGGTACATAAACAAACATCAATTCTAATTGTATATAATACACTTGTGAATTTCCATTTTAAAAGCAAACAGATATTATTCCAAGGAAACAAAGGTAAGTGGTACATATGGATCTAGTTTGTGTTTTTACTTAAGGATAAACATAGCATCATTAAGGTTTTTTTAATATTTCTCACTACTAACAAAATACAAATTCATTCCTACTCATCATTCTATTCATTAGTGTGATCAATAGGAATAACATTTAGAATAAACAGATATAATGGAATCTATTTTGAATAATGAAAGAAGTATTTAGAATAGGTAAGAATACTTTTGAATAAGGAGAGTTATTAAAATCCTGACCTTCTTGTCTACAAATAGATGTACACACAATTGAGAATAGATGGCTGATAAGAAATCATATATGTGTACATATATACATATACATATAAAGAGGGATTCTTTGGGCTGCAAATAAGTAAGCACTTGGCTACTAATCTAAATTTCGAGGTTTGAATTCATACTTCATAAAAATTCCTGATGATATACTTCTGAGTAATAAATCTTTTAAAATAATATGAAACACAGAGACACATGTGGTCCCAAGAATCAGAGCCACCTAACAGCAAGTGATTTCTGCTAAACATCAGAAATATAGTATCATCAATAAAGGAAGAATGGAGGAATCATTCCAGACTGGCCGGAAACACAGGTGGAGATTGTAGGGAGTATTGTATGTGTAGGGAGTTGGCAGGGCCCGAGATCTAATGTACATATATCCTCAGTTCTCACCAGACAGCATGAGACATTCTTGATGAATTAAATATTAATAAATAATGGAGAACTTATCTGAATCTTAAAACTCATGTTTTGAGCAGGGCTTAGTTTTCTAATAAACCAAATATATAAAAAATAATCAAGAGGAGATGAATTGAAATTAATTTTATAGACATAAGAATTTGGGGGTGGGCATCACTGCCCTCTGTTGGGAGTGGGAGGCCCAGGCTTGCTCCTGGAGAGCTGCTGCTGGATTTGAACCGCCAAGTCAGTGGGCCGCAGTCCTGCACTGAACCACTATGCCACTAGGGCTCTAGACATAAGAATTTTTACGTGTACAAAAAGTTTGCAGAAATTAAAATGTTGAGTTAAGATTTGTAGCAAACAGACAAAGAGGTGACATCATGTGAATCTCACTATTTTATGTGCACTTAATTTACAACTAGTGAAATAGAGCTCTTCCTTTTAAATTGTTATGAATGCTTTCCTAATGTACTATTTCATTATATTGTCTTACTATTTGTCAACTACATTTTCCCCTAGTTTTTGACTTTGGACAAAACATTTTTGCAAATAAGACAAAAGAAATAACACATTTAATATTAATGAGAAAATCACTGGAACCCACAACTCAGAAATATATATATATATATGCCAAAGCTACAATGAAATTCTTTTACTTAAATTAGCCATTTAAAAAAAATATATATAGTCTCCAAAACTAATTTTGGCCAAAATAAACTTTTTTTATTCCATAAATATTTAGCGATCCAATTTGAATTTACAATTAGGGCAACGTTTGCTAATACTTATAAATTTCCATAAAAATTGTAATGATAGTAAACTCATATTCTAAAAAAAGTCTTAAATATAGAAAAATATAAAAGAAAAACTTTCTAAATGGCCTGCATACGCAGCAGCACAGAAATGGAATTGAAATTATGAAACTTAGCAGAATTCTGCTCTATTAAAATGGTGATGGCAAATATTACATTATAGTATGGAAATGTCTGCGATAAATGTATAACAAATGATGCAACATATAAAAAGTTGTGTGTAATTAAAAATAGAAAAGAAATGCACTAAATCAAGGATCATGCAAAGTTGATGTAAAAGCAACAAAATCTAGTTCCTTTAATTCATGGACACAGAGTCTCTACACTGTTACTAAGAGAACAAGTGCATCTATTACTGAAAACAACAAGCTTCATTCGAAGAGAACCCCAGGCCACCCTTCCAAGGAGAACATGCCTGGTCTTTTTTCTCTTTCTGTGAACTTGTGCATTAGGCCCCTCTTGAAGTTGGACTTCTCTCCCCTTCCTGTTGGCTGCCCTTCCAAAGGATTTTCATCAGCCCTTGCTTCACTTTCAGGATCTCTGGCTGTGTCTGGGTGACACTTCAGGTTGCCAAGTGAAGGTGACAGGTCCAGTCCACCAGCGGCTTCCAGAGAGAATGAGGCTTTCTGTTCTTGTAAAGAGCTTTCTGCTCGTGTGACGTTAGTCTTGGGAATCTAAAGAAGTTGCTATGAATCTGATTCGACTGCTTGGCAGTGGGTTTGTTATTGGGGTTTGGGTTTTCTGGCCCGTGGCTCCTAGAGAAAATGCTCACTCATCCTTGGCCCCATAGAGATTCAAGATTGTAGTAACAAACAGCCACACCCATTCCTTCTGCCTTTCACCAGATGAGACTCTTGAGTGAAGGGTATCCATCCACCTACCAGGCTGCTAGCAGAGGAGGAGGAAGGAACAGCACTCGATACCCCTCCCTAGGAGCTCGGGAGCTGCACACAGTGTCTCTGGCTTCTCAAAATGACCCAAAGGTCAGGAGTTGAGCATAGGATTCTTGAGCTACCTGTATGAGCTCTTATGTTTCCCTTGGAAGTAGCCATTGTTTCTCTGCAGTCTGCTGCTGCATCTTTGTGTTTGTTTGTTTGTTTGTTTGTTTTTAATGTTAGAATGTTACTTTTTTCTCTTGGGAATTTGTTCTTATTCAGTTTCTTTTCAAGGTGAAGGTAACTCTAAAGTAGCTTTCTGTTCACCCTTTGCAAGTAAAAAGGGTGGGTTGTTCCACTACTGACACTACTGACAACAACAACAAAAGAGTGTGACTTTTTTAACGTCATTTTATTGGGGGCTCTTACAGCACTTATAGCAATCTACACATCTGTTGTACCAAGCACATTTGTACACATGCGCATCATAAGTGCAATAGCAGGAAATGCTGCTCAGTCCCGAGTTATCTTCACCATCACCATCGAGTCAGAGTTCAGTCTGGTGGCAATGATGCCCAGCCCTGTTCCAGAGGGCACTTCTCACCCCCACTGACGCTCTCCTCCCCCAAACATGATGACTAGTTCGATCTTGCAAAGCAAACTAGCTAGACAAAGTTCAGCGTGTTGTGCAAAAACATGCCACAGAAAAGTTCAATACATTCCAAATCGACAATGCTCCTTTTGGGTTTGTTATTTTAATGATGAAAGGATGTTCCTTTTTGCTTGTGGCTGCACTGGCATCGGTAGGTACCAAGTCAAAATGCCACAAAGAAGGAAATGCCGCCCTATTCCAGGTTCACAGTGGTTGTCATGTTTGAGGTCACGGTTGTACCATAAGCATGTAATAGAAAAGAAATATTTGTTTCACATTGACAGGGTGCTATAGTAGCAGATAGTTTGTTTACTATAAATGCGATGTAAAATAAGCCTTATACCATTGGCCTTATATCGATGGATGATTTCCCAAGTAGAAATCTTTCCATGTATTCTACGCTGTTCTTACTATGATGCAAATTGCTTGGTTTTGCTAAGTGGTAAAATGATCAGTAGTGAAATAATCGGAGGTCCTGAATGAATTAGAACTCAAAATGTACTGTCACAGCGCATTCATTGAGGCTTATCCACCGAGTGCACACACGCACTCACCAGTTCAACACCTGTTAACGTGTGACAGGCAGAGGGATTTGTTGTGTTTTTTTTAAAAAAAGCTGGAAATTAATAAAGATGAGATGTGAAGCCTTGGAAACAAAGGCATGTGAAAGAGCTCCTTTTCACGAACACAAAAGACATTCCCGGGGTTAGACACTGAAAACAAACAAAGGGTGCAATGAAAGGTTTTGAAAGGTGCTTTTTGTGAGGATTATTACTTTGATTCAGATTCAGATGAAATTGTTTGCTTTAGTTAGACAATGCTTTTCTACCTTAGAAGCAATTTCTCTATAAACACTTTTATCAGAGGCAATTTATATCAAATGTTAGGGCAGGATGATACCAGAAGCATTGTTCTCTCTGTTGTCTTGGTGTGGGCCTGTTAACCTTCAAGCCCAGAGCAGAAGGAGCAGAAAAGGCTGACCTCTGCTGGCTGCACGGCCCTCCCACTTGGTTTTCCTTCATGGGCCCTTCCACCACTCCCTTACTCACTAAAGCTCAACCCCCTTATTCCTAGATCCTCCTTTAATAAGGTTATGAATAATAGAATAAACTTTAAGGTATCTAATTATTCACTAATATTAGAGGAACCCACTAAAGGGAATGTTTTTGAGCACAGAAAACTTCTGGAGTTTGAATCTCCCTGCTGACTCTTTGTCTGTCTGCATCTCCTAGATGACCCCGCTCCCAATGGATAGGGGTGTCTATAGTAGAGTGCAGTCAGACAGCACCGCCTCGTGTTGCTCTCTGCACAGTGGAAATCAGATCCAAAATATCACAGCAAAATAAGACATCACCATTATAACCTGGGTATATTTAAGCAAAGCAAATATTTATAAGCCATTCACAGTATATATTCCAAAGCTGTGTCTCCTCTACTTATTTCCAAATATTAGAGAAAAGTGTATAGAATATGCACACAGATGCATGAGAATGCACACACATATACCTCCCACCAAACAAAAAAATGGATTTTCCCCCAAAGCTATGAATTTAAATATATATTTTTAGACAACTGTATCACCTTTATAGTGTTCTCCATTGCACTTAATACTTTTGTCATATCTTTGATTCCCTTCTTGGAAACTTAAGATTTTCACACTTATCTGCTTGGGTGACTGATATTACCTCCCTTGAGCTTTTTTTCACATCTTCTATGTTGTCAAATCACTGTCCTTTCATGTCCCTCTTCATTCGTGGAATACAAAGGAAACTGCATAGAGGGAGGTCAGGTGAGTCAGGTGCGTGAAGCATGCTGTTGCTATAAACATCCACTGTTTCAAAAACCCTTTTAGGGTCACTGTGAGTTGGCCTTGACTTGATTGCAGGGAGTTTAACATTGGGTTTAGGTTTAATGTTGAAAGAATCATTCAAAATTATCATTGTATCTTGCATGTGAAGATTCAGAGGGATTAAGTGACTTGCCCAGAGGACTTTGGTGCAATCAGAACCAGAGTCCATGTCTCTTCACTACTGCTAAAGTGTGTGTGTATATGTGTGTTGCACAAGGTCACATATTTTATCAATTTTGTTGACTTACTGGAAAATATTTGCTGAAATGATAAACCAACAGTGAATGTTGCAGCTCCAAGAAGGATCCAATGAACCCAGTGACCAACCTCCTGTTCCTTTTCACCTTTCATCTCATAGAGGTTTGTTTATTTTTTTTACCTAAACTAGTCAATCCTGCCTTCTTTTCAGGTTGCAACTCCCCTTGACCTCTAGTAGTTAGCTACTTAGGTAATGACTGTCTTTCCTTTTCCCTCCCAGTTCCTTACCCATTGTGGTAGTTACATAATCTGGGTTAATTTGAAAGGATTGAGAATGAATGGTGGATTATAGCCTGTCAATCAGGTGGTAGCTTGATGACCTCATTTGGAGGTGCTAAGGAAATAAATACCATTGGCCTTTATCCATGGATTATTTCACAAATAGAAATCTGACTTGAGGTGGAACACATGCTCACTCCCTGTAAGACATTGCAACTGACAAGACACGTGTAACTTCTCTAGTGCCCCGAGTTGGAGGAGCAACGTGGGCAACCCTCCTAGAACTAAGATGCTTGCAACACCACTGGATCCACAAGATCTCCCACCCATTGGCCTGTGGGAAAAGATAAGGCTCTCTGCTTCTGTAAAGATTTAAAACGTCAGGAACCCCAAGGAGAAGTTTTTCTCTGTCCTATAGAGATACTATGTGGGAGAATTGATTTAAAGCAGTGAGTTTGGTTTGGCATTTAGAAACGATGTTTAAGATGGCATGTCCACTGTTAGGGTCATGATTCTCAGTGGTTTGACAGCTATGATGTAATTATCTGATATAAGTTATGCAGACCTACTAATTACTAGCTTTGCTTCTTTAGAGAGTCTAACCTAAGACAACTACATCGAGGAAAAAGATAATGGAGAAGAAGGTTGCAACTATTTAAACAGTAAAAAGGATTCAAGTAAACGATATAAGCATCTTCAACAGGTGAATGGTTTTTACAGCTGTACCAAGACTAGAGCACACTGCTGAACAATAAAAAGGAGCAAATTATTGGCACACATAGGAAGGTAGGTGAATTCCAATGGTATCGTGCTAAGTGAAAAAGAGGAACACAAAAATACACTGTATGATCCCATTTATATAATATTCTTGAAATGGCAAAGTTAGAGAGAGGAAGGACAGATTAGTGCTTTCCAAGAGCTAAAGGAGGGTAGGGGCAGTAGTGGATTTAAAAAAAAGCTAGAACAAAATATCCTTGTAAAAATGGAAATGAAGGTGGTAGTGGAGACATTAATTTACACAGAGGACAAAATAGCCTAGAAACAAATGTGTGTGCGCACACATACAAACCAATGATTGCATGTAAAATCCATGGGACCTAAGCAAATTCTGAAGACTGTATCAATGTCAATTGCTTGTTTGTAACACTGAGCGAAAGGGCCATAGGTCTCTGTGTATTATTTACTATTGCAGAACTACAAAGAGACAATTGCTTAAAAATTCTTAAACTAAAACCCTGAAATAATTTTTGAACCTTATTCGTGGAATTTGTTGTTGTTGTTCAAGATGGCAACATGAGTAAAATCCTGAATTTTAAAAATCTGTGTTTGTAGAAATGATACATTCAGTAGAAGCAAAATCCTTTTAAAGTTATTGAAAAGCCTTTTAAAAAGTTATACAGGCTTAGAATTGATAGGCAAACATTATTTTGTCCAACTATTTCTTTCTTGGCAAAGGAAGTAATGAAATTAGGTCTTCATTGACAATTCACTTCTGATCTAAAAGCTAAATGTAGTTAGTGCTGACTTTCAGTTACCAAGCCCAAAGAGTCGCTCATCCAGGACTCCTGACATGTGTAATCAAGGAGCCAAGGATCAGTTTTACCTGGGAGCTTCACACACACACACACACACACACACACACGCACGCACACATGCACATGCACATGTATGCAGTCATACACGCACACCAACAAATAAAAGAAAGGGGATGGGGCAAAAGATAGGAGGAAATGGAAACAAGAAAATGCTTGTGTATCTCTTTTCTGCCCTTCTCACCAGGGTTTACTTGACTGCAGAGCAGTTTTTGCAGTGCTCTCTCTGCCAAATATTTACTGGATTCTAAGGCTGAGTCGAGGGCTAAGTCTCCAGGGATGGAACTGCTGACTACTGATATGTATCCGAAGAGCATCCGCAGGGTTGATTTCACGTGCCCATAATCCTGCGAGTTTCTCAGGGCCTGAGTGTTATTTGTTGGACAACTACTATTCCCTTGTCGCTGCAATGTTCTGTATTATTAAACCTTCACTGATTTGTTTACAAGTTTTTCATCTCATCTAAGAACCTTGAAAGAACTCTGTACTTTTGCAGCCTCCCTGAAGTCCTTCATTCTGTCACAGGGAGAGTAGGGCAGGCAAGTTCTTGAATCAGTATCATAATCACATATTGTGGGCATCCCAGTAGAAAAATAGGAGGAGCTGTATAGTTAGTTAAAAATTCACTATGCCAAATATCAACTTCATATTCTCAGCATTCAAATTGTCTACTAAAGTAGACATTTCAAACAACAAGAAGCAAAGAACTAGTTGCAGCCTAGTATATCTGGAAAATACAAAAATAAATAACGGAAAACGTAAAAAAAATAGCATGAAAAGAATATCCAATTTTTAAAATTCACTAATTAAAATCAACAGACATGGAATAATACCAACAGTTTGCTATTAGGAATTCAAAACATTTCAATCTCAGTTTCTGTTCTAATTTCAAAAGTTCATGAGGCAGCATTGTCCACACATCACATTTTCAGTAATTCTGACCCAGAGGCATCTGCATCTGCTCATCCTTCCTCACTTCTTCACTGCTTCATAATATCCTATGCTACACCCCGCTCTCCATGGCCCCTTCCTGAACAGGAAGACTGCTAGTGAGGCACTTTAAGTCAGGGCTGCTCAATATCTCAATCGCGATCTACTAGTCAATCACACATGTAGAGTGCGTAGATCGTGTGACATTAAAAAAAATAAATGTAAGTTTATCACCAATCCTGTCACTTAATTGATAGACAGTGCAGCCAAACAGATGCAATCTTCGGGGTCAAACACAGGTGCAAACAACTACACTAAGTGCAGCAAAACTGACAAGATAAGTTATGGCCAATTTTTAGACCTTGGGTTTTTTTTTTCCTCTTACATGGAAGAAAAGGTATTAAAATGAGTATGGGAGCTGGACCAAGTAAGAAGACAAAAACATATCACTCTAATACGGAATGGGAAATATTGACACTACAAGCCAAAATTCAACTAAAGTCCAAGGGGCATGAACAGTTCTGGAACTTAGTCTCAGAGGGAAAAACACCCAAACATGAGAAAATGTGCTACCTCCTTGACTACATTATTCAGCTCTACTTATTAATGTGAGTCAGCCTTTTCCCACATAAAGATCATTAAGTCCAAGTACTGATGGTCATTTGGAAGTGTGCCTGAGACTGGCTGTCAGCAGCTACTGTCTGTTCTATGCATCCCTGACGCATCCCATTCAGGGCAAATCATCAGAGTAAACTCAGATAATGACAAAAAATATTCAGTTAATTGTTTCATGTTGTACAATATTTACTCATAAGGTTATTCAATGTATATAAACATACATTGTATGAATGAAGTATTTCCAATACATTTATGAGTAAATATAATTAATAAATAAAATGAATAAATATATTTTGCATTTTTGCTTTTGACTTAATCATTTTATAAGTAGTTCATAGGCTGGAAAAGTATGAGCACCCCTACTTTAAGTCATACCAACTTAGTCTTCATGTGTGCATGCTGGCTCTTTCAAAACAAACAAATATCCAAAATAAAAGAGCCTTCATTATAAATCAATGTGAGCCAGGACCAGACAGACTTTAAACTCTGGCATTTCTCCGCAAAATGTAAATGATTCTCTTGCAATTTTTGCCTCCCACTATAGTGTTCTGATATGAACATTGTCTATATAAGCCAGTCCCACATGTAGTTATCCTCATTTCAAGTATAGTGAGCTCAATTACTCCACTATTGGATCTATTCCAGGCTAAGTAGTTTGCTTTGTTCTTGTTGCTTTTATTTGTGCAGTTCTCTTTTGCCTGAGCAGAAGAAATACATGTTCTTTGAAGGCAGAGATTTAGCACATAACCTTGTTTTAAAAAGGTACACCTGGCTCCCAGGAGCAAAGGCTGGGCCTCCTACTCCCACCACCAGGGCAGTGATGCCTAAAAAAAAAAAAAAAATTAAAAATTTAAAAAAAAGGTACACCTATATTTTTGTTTTTATTTTGCCAAAACATATATAATGAAATTCATCATTTTAAAGGGCATTAATTACATTAATCAAATTGTATCATCACTACCATTTATCTCTAACACTTTAACACATCTAAGACTTTCCAGTGTGATCATGTTCAGAAGGATTGGAAGACAATGTGGCAGTCATGTACTCATGTGTCAATTTCATGATTGGGAATGTAGGAGTGGAGTCTAGCCTGTCAATCTGAAGATAGCCGATGAAAACTCTGTGTGGGCATGACATTCTCTGAGAATTCTGGGAAGTCTTATGATATTTCCATGGTGGAGATGAGAGACCATCTCCCCAGTTTTTAGGAGACGCTAGACTGACAAGACAAAATGGCAGCATCCGAGGAACTGGAGAAGCTGCAGGAGAAGCCACACGGCCTTACCCTGATAGAACCAGACCTCTGGGGCTGGAAAAGCCACAGAGAGACTCTTGCCAGCGCTGAGATGCTTCTACCGCCACTGGATACTGCTGATGGGCCCTGAACCCTGGAAACAAGGATCCATGAGGGGACCCCTGCCAAAGCCAGGATGCTTCTTCTGCTGCTGGACACACAAGACTGCACCCACTGACCTGTGATTGTCCTGGTGTCACTGCACATGTTTCATGAGTTGGAAGGAGACTTTGAAGACTGGTTTTGGACAAATGTGCTAATATCAGTCTTATGACCTTGGACTGGAGTGTGTTGGGATGCTTTCCCAATGTTCCATTCCTCTTGTATATAAACCTTTCCCTTATTAAAGAGACCAGACGTCCCACTTTTTAACAATTTAAAAATGTCCCGTGGCATTTTAAAATTAAAATAAATATAATAATATTTTTGCATTCTATGTACATTATTGTTGCTCCATATAGGCCAAATTTTTAGTCAAGAACACACACACACACACACACACACGCGTGGTCAATGGTGTCCCGCTTAAAATATGGTCACTTTACTGATATCCGTATGCGTGTTTATGAATTTGTTTCTCCCAGACTAACACAGACTGCTAACTACTTTCTCTTTCTTTTGATCTCACAGCCATGTAAATGGATGCTTGAATGATATATTTACCTATACTTTGGGGTATTTTTGTTTAATGAATATTTCTATGATTTTGTGGCAATGTTTTTGATTTACCACACTTTGATTACCCACTCTTCTTTTGATGGACACTTGAGTTGTTTCAACCTTTTGATTATTATGAATCATGAAAAAATGAACACTGACAGCATAGGTCTGTTTGAGTCCTTGTTGTTAACATTTTGAGGTAGATAACTAGTAGTGGATTTTTCCAGTCA